>JAREIS010002171.1:0-14637 GCA_030060385.1 Muscicapa striata striata | reverse complement strand
CCATCTCCCCACGGCAACACCATGGGGTGCTGACGCCTGCTCTGTGCAATGCAAACAGGGGCTCCTGAGCCAGTGCTGCCGTGTCTGTGCCTGCAAGGATGGGGCACCTGTGTGAGCTGGGGGAGAGGCCAGGGCTGCAGAGGGGGGATGTTGTTGGCAGGTGCATGAGGACGCTCTGGGACGCTGCCCTGGGGTGTCCAGCGCAGTGGGGATGGATCAGCCCCTGCTCTGCTGCTCCTTGCCAGGGTCTCCCCCTTGCAGGGACCTTGCAGAGCACCAGCCATGCTGTTTGCCCCCAGCCTGCCCACGGCCAGCCTGGGGCTGCTCACGGGGGTTTTCTCTGCTCAGCACTGGCCTGGCCAAGTGTTCTGGAGAGAGCCTGGCCAAGGAGCCTGGAGCCCCCAGGGCCTGCCCTGAGGCATCAGCGCTGCCCCAGCAGTGCCCATGGCCTGTCCCTGCTGCAGCCCCAGCACTGCCACCCCCAGGGCTGTGCCCGGCCCCGAGAGCACTCAGGCCCTGCAGCAACACGAGGGGCAGGAGGGCAGCGGGGCAGTGGCACAGGAGCAGCACTGGCAACACCAAGTGCTGCTGCTGCTGGGCACAGCTGCTGTGCCAGCACTGATCTGCCCTCAGCTCTGCACACAGACATTGCTGCTGCTGCTCCAGAGAAGGGAACAAAATATTCACCTCCACAGAAAATTCTGCTGGGAGATCCTTTTGTTCATTTTAAGCCATGTAGGGCACAGGTCCTCATTGACACAGTCGGTGGCCACAGCAAAAATTGAGAGGAACTAAATGAGAAAGGGCACAAGGAATGGCACTTCTTTATGGAATATATTAAAATGCTGAATCAAAGGGAAGAAGAGAGCAATTCAGCCACCAAACCAAAGAAATAGTATCAAAAATTATTTTTATTAGAAGTGACTTGCAGAAACTAGTAAGCAGTTTACTGTTTCTTAAACAATCCCATCATCAGTGCCCCCACTGCAGCCTTGAGCTCCTGGTTCCTCAGGCTGTAGATGAGGGGGTTCAGTGCTGGAGGCACCACCGCATACAGAACTGACACTGACAGATCAAGGGATGGGGAGGAGATGGAGGGGGACTTCAAGTTGGCAAAAAAGCCAGTGCTGATAAACAGGGAGACCACAGCCAGGTGAGGGAGGCAGGTGGAAAAGGCTTTGTGCCGTCCCTGCTCAGAGGGGATCCTCAGCACAGCCCTGAAGATCTGCATATAGGAGAAAACAATGAACACAAAACAACCAAATACCAAACAGGCACTAACAGTGAGAAGCCCAAGTTCCCTGAGATAGGATTTGGAGCAGGACAGCTTGAGGATATGTGGGATTTCACAGAAGAACTGGCCCAGGTCATTGCCCTTGCACAAGGGCAGGAAAAATGTATTTGCTGTGTGCAGCAGTGAATAGAGAAAGCAACTGGCCCAGGCAGCTGCTGCTATGTGGGCACAAGCTCTGCTGCTCGGGAGGGTCCCATAGTGCAGGGGTTTGCAGATGGACACGTAGCGGTCATAGCACATTACAGTCAGGAGGGAAAACTCTGCTGAGATGAAGAACATAAAGAAAAAGAGCTGAGCAGCACATCCTGAGTAGGAGATGTTCCTGGTGTCCCAGAGGGAATTGTGCATGGCTTTGGGGACAGTGGTGCAGATGCAGCCCAGGTCAGCGAGGGCCAGGTTGAGCAGGAAGAAGAACATGGGGGTGTGCAGGTGGTGGCTGCAGGCTACGGCGCTGATGATGAGGCCGTTGGCCAGGAGGGCAGCCAGGGAGATGCCCAGGAAGAGGCAGAAGTGCAGGAGCTGCAGCTGCCGCGTGTGTGCCAATGGCAGCAGGAGGAAGTGGCTGATGGAGCTGCTGTTGGACATTTCTTCATTCTGGCCATGGAGTCCTGTTAAAGGAGGAGACAGTTACAAGTCACAGGAGATTTTCCTGAGCCTTTTCTCCCTGCCCTGCACATGCTGCTTCGTGCCACTCAATTTTCCTTTTTTCAGAGCCCTTCCTTCTGCCTGCAGCTCTGCTAGTTTCTGGCCCCGTTGCTGTGACAAGTTGGGGCTCTGCCCATGGACACCGAGGCCTCAGCTCTGCTCTGCAGCAGTGGGGTCATGGGAACAGGGACAGGGGCCAGTCCTGGGGTTGGATTTCACCAGCCCAAACTGCTCCTGAGGCAGAGGAGTTTGGCAGCATCTCCTGTCCCACGGCTAAGAAACAGTGATGGACAAAGGCAGCTTGAGAGGGTTTCATGCTGTGCCAGGGAGATCAGAGCGAACTGTGCAAGGCAAGATCATTGGCTGTAACTCAGTGAAGGGTGAGGGGAGCTGCTCTCTCACTCCAGCTGTCCCCAGCTGCCCTTTCTGAGATCGAGGGCAGTCACTGTGTTCCCCTGAAACCAGCCTGACACAGCTGGGAGCAGAGGGACCCACAGCAGAGCAGCCTGGCTCAGTCTTTCTCAGAGTCCCAACCCCACTCCTGACCAAGGACACTCCTGTCCCCCAGTGTCCCCTGGAGGCAGGTCCCAGCTTGGATGGCATCCTTAGGACACACCAAGGGTCCTGTCCATGGCACTGCTTGAGGAGAGTTGGCTCATTCCCAGCCTCCCAGCTTGCCCTGCCAGAGCCCCTGGGGCACAAAGACCTGGGACACCCCATTGCTGTGCTCAGCCTGCACAGGAGGAGCTCAAGGGCTGGGCCTGAGCCTGCAGCTGGAACTGCCCTTCCAGAGAGCCCATCAGCAATGCCAGGAGTTCCTGGGCAAGGCAAGGAGAGAGAGAGCCAGCCCTGAGGAAAAGCCTTTCCCTGGCCAGCCCTGCACAGCCCCTCCCAGGCAGCACCAGGGCAGGACAGTGGCCCTCAGGCCCTGGTCAGCAGGGAATGGCACATGGCAGGAGAGATGCCCTTCATGTCTGGTGCTGCTCTGCCAGCCCAGGAGGGCACTGAGGGCCCCAAACCCCCGGGCTGAGGGCTGTGCTGGCTGGGAGGGGACACCAGAGCTGTGCTGCTCAGGGCAGTGTCTGCCCTGCAGGGCAGGCCTGGCAGGTGCCACATCTGCCCTGCAGCAGGGCTTCCCTCAGCACTGCCTCCCTCCCTCCCTGCCCATGGCTCTGCTGCTGCAGCTGTCCCAGCCCGAGCTGTTCCTGTGGCCCCGGGCTCCTTCCCTGCCAGCGCTGCCAGAGCCCAGCCCAGCCCCTGGGCCAGCTCTGCCCTGCAGCTGCTCGGGAGTGCAGGGATTAAAGAACAGCTCCCCCAGGCCTGGGCACCATTGAAAGGTGATGCTGGATGGATCTGGAGGCTGGGGAGGTGGAGGCAGCTGCTGAGGGTCCCAGGAAAATTCACTGTGATGATTTAAGGGCCTCAGTCCCTGCTGTACCCTGCACAGCTGAGTTTCCATTCCCACAAAGCTGTGCCTGGGAAAAGTGGAAGAACAGATTCAGGAAAGCAGGAAACTCCTGCCCTGAATGAGCTCATGGAAAGTCCTCTCAGAAATGTCCTGGGCATGAGCTGGAGCTCTGAGCAGCCCTGGCCAACACAGCACCCTCTGCACACAGCAGGACCTGCCCTGGCAGGAGTAACTCACTACACCCACAGCTCCCCTCCACCATCCATGAGGAACTCCCAGGCAGGTTTAGACCTGGCCCTGGCAGGTGGCACATGTCCTCGGCTGGCCAAGAGCCCTGAGGGCTGCAGGAGCTGCTCTGCAGGACAGCCCTGGGCAGCCCTGGCTGCAGCCCCAGCTTCAGCCCCTGCAGCTGTCCCTGGCAGCAGGAGCCGTCCTGCCCTGTCCCTCTGATGGTGCCCAGGGCAGCCCCACTCTGCAGCACATCCTCCTCCTCTGCCTCAGAGAAACTGGGAGAGTCCCCCTGACACATCCCCCAGGCTGTGGGCTGTGGTGGCTCCAGGAGATCCCTCCAGGAGCACAGGGAACATTGCCCTGCACCCACAGACTCACCATGTTCAGGCCTGTCAAGATGTTTCCCCAAGTGAAGTCTCAGCTCAATGTCTCCCCAGTGCTGATTGCCTTTAGCCTGTCTGTGCCTGGCTCCTGTCCCCTCAGTGCCTGCAGGCAGTGCCCTCAGCCCTGCTGGGCTGGGAGAGGAGCTGCTCCTCAGCAGAAATGTCTTTTTGTAGCTTTTTCTGGTTGCCAGTATCTCCCTCTGTGCCAGGAGACACAACAGAATGACTTTAATTACCCTCTCAGGAGTTTGTTCTTTTTAAAATGAGATTCAGTCCCTGAGAGAGTGTTTTTCAAATAAACTTCTCAAGAAATCAAAATTAAATTGAAACTTCAAAGTTTCTTGAACTTTTAATGGGTCCCAATGAGAGACATGACTGAGAAAATGCCCCAAGGTTCCAGTTAGAGCAGAACAATGGAGACACTGGTGACACATAGGAACAAGGAAAGTAAAGGTGTCTCTGATGTTGAACAAACCTGGATGTGTTTCAGGAATGCAAAGGGCCAAGGCCTGAGCCCCAGCCCCTGGCAAGGCACATCCTGTCCCTCCCTCATTGCTCAGGGCTCTTCCTGGGGCACTGGGCTCTGGGGATGTGCAATGCCAAGGGCAGGACCATGGGGCGGCCCCTGCCAGGCTGCTGAGCAGGGACAAGGAGGCAATGAGGCCCCAGCACAGCAAGGCTCACTTGTCCCCTGCTGGCCAAGGGCCCAGGGCCAGCAGCCATGGCCCAAGTGCTGCAGGAGTTGGCTCTGGCAGGGCCTTTCAGCTGCTGCCCATCCCTGTGCCCTCTGCAGCCCAGGCTGTCCTACGGTGTCCATGCCCTGCGCCTCTGTCCCTGCAGGCTGTCATCATCCCCTGGCTGCCCCACCTGGCTGGCCCCTTCCTTTGCTGACAGCTCTGCGTCCTGCCTGCCTCTGCCTGGCCGTACAAAGCCTTGGGCTGCTCCAGACTCCTTCTGGTGGACGTGCTGCATCACAGCCCTGCCCTGGCAGAGAAATTCCTTTCTCCTTGGGTCCAGTCTTTCCCACGCCAGCAGCCCTTGGCATTAATTCTTTCTTACTCTGGCTGTTGTCCACTGTATCAGAAGGATCCACCATCCCTGAAACCACCCTTCAATTCCTCCCAGGGCTCTCCTCTGCTGTCTTCAGTCTCTACTCCACTGAACACAGAGCTCCATTTCTCTTTACAATGGTCATGTGCTTGAGGCCATGGGCACCTGGACAGGGAGGACAGTTCTTTTCCATAGGAAGGAAACCACAGACCTCCAGGGTTTTGAAGGCAGATCAGAGGCACTCACCAGAGGCAAAGGCAAGCCAGATCTGTCTGTTCTAGCAGCCTTTTTCTGAAAGCAACCCTTGGGTATTTCTTGAGTTCTGGAGTTGGAATTCTATTTCAGCCATGGGTACCTGGACCGGAATCACAATTCTTCTTCACAGGAAGGCAAGGGCAGAGCCCCAGTGTTTCAAAGACTGATAACAGGCAGCCCCAAGGAAGCCAAGGACAGCCAGACCTGTTTGTCTTGGCTGCATTTTTCTGGGAGCAATCCTTGGATAGATGGAATTTGGGAAGCCAAATCCCAGTTTTGTGCATGGGCATCTGGTCAAGAAGGACAGCTCTTTTCCATAGGAAGAAAAGTACAGAGGGTTACGGAGCGGCGAAAGGAAAAACAGCAACAAGGCAACTCCCTTGCTTGGAGCAGGAAAGCAAGAAAGAGCAGTTTATTGAATGAAGCCACTGCTTTTTATAATACAGTTCGTGCAAAACAAAATACAGGCAATTCATTGGGCAGAGAAAGAGACACCTCTTGTCTCAGGCTTTCTCATGGATTCAGCAGGTGTTTATCTATTGTTACGATTCTTTTGCTCGTGTTTACAGTACAGACAGAGGCCCTAGCCTGGGAAAAGTTTCAGCTAGGCCTGAGAGAGTTTCACAGCCTGAGAAAGGAACTCAGACCCTGTGAGAAAGGCCTAGCTGAATCTGCATAGGCCTGCAGCAGTGTCCACATGTCCCCCTTTTAGTTTAAAGGAAAAGAAAAAGAGAAGTGTTTGCAATCCCTTACAGGGCCCTTTTGCAAAGGAGAACAAACATCTCTCAGGAGATATGTGGACACCTGAAGTGCCTAGGGAAATCTTCAAGCCTGGTGCCTTTTCTGCAAAACTTAATTTTAATACAATAACAAAACCCATCACCATTCACCAGACTTATCAAATAGTGAAAAATCAACCACTAAGTGATTATTCTAATGCAACAATGAAAACTATATTAACAGTTCCAACATGAACAGATGAATGTCCATTCCCTGCTTGTAGAGGGATGATCTGCTCAGTGTTTTCATCTGGTCGGTGTTTGGTGAACTGGTCAGCAAGTGAAAGCTGAGCTGTGATCACACTGTGCCCCTGGTGCAGGTCAGGGTGGACACCTTGCAGATCAGCAGGAAGGACCTAGGCATGTCTCATCTGAAGCCTGAAATGAGGCAAAGGTGATTCACAAAAGCACGATCTTTTAGATACTTTCTTTCTCTTTTTCCAATCTCGCTGTTCTACCATAGAGACAACATCAGGCACAGGAAAACTCTGAATCTCTCTCATTTGAGTATCAGAGACATCTGTCCCAGCCTTCGCTGCTCCCCCCTCTAAAGTAAAGACAAAGCTGTCGTTGCTGTCAGCACAGGGTGGGAGCGGCGAAGCGGCTGGAAATGCCGGTGGGAGGGGTCCGTTCATGACCGGACAGGCGGGCAGAGCTCCTCTGGGTGACGAGAGCAGCCCTGGGGTCGGCACCGCTTCCAGGCGAATGAATGGGGAGTCTGAGGGGAAAAGAAGAGAGGGCAGCCCTGCCTCTGCCGGAGCCGAGAAGGGCAGCCGAGATCCTGCCTGGGCAGGCAGGCCGAGCTCCGACATCGGAGAGGAGGGAGGAGCCGGCACCCCCTCCTTCTCTGGGGTGGCCGGTGCCGACAGCTCCCTCTCTGCAGGCGGGTCGGGGTCAGCCGGCATCTCGGATGGAGGGGCCAGCACCACCCCCACCTTTTCAGGGGGTGGCACTGGCCCAGCAGCAGGCAGATCAAGCGATGGCCCCGGCACGGTGGGGTGGCAGGCCGATGGCACCTCTTTGTCAGGAGCGAGCAGCGTCCCCAGAGCGGGGGGGCCGCCCGCCTCAGGCAGCGTGGGCTGCACGGGGGGGTGGCTCCCAGCTGGCGGCTGCTGCAAGCCATTGCCCAGCACCGTTAAGGTGGTGTGGCCAGGATAGCAGACAGATTCTTCCTCGCTCTGTTCTGAGTCTGTTTAGCTCCGCTCAAAACCCGTCTCCTCTTCCAAAAAACTTTGATTAATTGTTGTCCAGGTCAGCATCAGGGGGCCGGCTGAGACATCCCCCTTCCGGAGGGCTGTCCACAGAAGGTCCCCTAATTCTTCCCATTTGTCCATAGAAAAAACTTCTCCTGCCTCTTCTGAAAAACCATGCTCTCTCGCCCAAGTTGACAAAGCAATCAAATCAATTTCCTCTTGTTTAGATAAATGGATCCCCATTATTCGGAATTTCCCACCTAGCTGCTATGCTGGGAGGGGTGGGGGGGGACATAGAGTACCTCTCTCAACGGGGAAGAAGGCTCGCAGAGCTGCTCGCGGTTCCCGCTGTCAGGGGTTGCGGTGTGCCGATGAGAGATGGCACGGCTCCGCTCCGGGCCGCTCCGCTCCGGGCCGCTCCGCGCGGTTCCGCACCGCAGGACGCTGGGGCTCCGCGGCTGCTGGAACTCCGCACAGCTCCGTGCTCTCTCACTGGGAGAGCAGAAAAACCGACGACTTTTCGCGGATTTTTCCGCAATGTCCCAGATGGCTCTCTGACTCCGGCCGTCTCCTGGCTCCGGTCTTGGCCCCAGGTTCACAGTCCTGGTTTTCCGGGATTCAGCCTGGTCTGCAGGCTGTCAGTTCCGAGTTTTTTCGGTGCTGTTCGTCGGTCAGAGATCGCTTGAAGCAATCCCGATCCGCTGGAGTGACGATCTCGGCTGACACCACCAAATGTTGCTATCTCAGTGAAAGCTCCAAATGTTCTTTTCTCGGTGGAAGCTCCAAATGTTGCTGCCTGAGAGGGTTATGGAGCGGCGAAGGGACACAGCAATATGGCAACTCTTACTTGATGCAAGAAAGAGTGCAGTTTATTGAAGAGAGCTATTACTTTTTATAATACAGTTCGTGCAAAATATAATACAGACAGTTCATTGGAGAGAGAGAGAGACAGCTCTTGTCTCTAGTTCTCCCATAGATCCAGCAGGTGTGTTATCTTTATTATGATTCTTTCTCTTATGTTTACAGTACAGACAGAGGCCCTAGCATGGGAAAGGTTTCAGCTAGGCCTGAGAAAGTTTCACAGCCTGAGAAAGGAACTCAGACCCTGTGAGAAAAGGCCTAGGCCTGCATGGGTGTCCACACCCTGGCCCCAATCCTGTGCTCTGGGGAGACTCCTGGATGTGGCTTCATTGCCCAGCACTCCTTGGGCTGGACTTCTGTTTTTTATGGAGCTGTGCCTGCCTTTGATTTGTTTGCTGACAATGAATGAACATCCTTCTGTGTCTCAGGCAGCTCCTTCTCCAAGGAAAGCAGGTGGGAGTTGGTGCTAAGGAGCTGAAAGCTGCAGGGAGAGACTGGAGTGGAAGAAGCTCAGATTTGCAGAAGGCTGCTCTGAGTCCTGGGGTGTGGATGAGGGAAATTGTGGGGTGAGGGTAGGGACAGAGTCTGATTGATTGTCACACATAAAGGGTTTTTATTTTCATATCTGTTCAGACTGCATTAGGAGGTTCTCAGGATCAATATCAACTGGAGCTTGTTGGTATCAATCTATAAATAGGAAAACAAAACTAAAAAACTCAACAGGATTAATAAAACTCCTGTATTTTTTTAAATATAGTGTATTCTCTCTGAATACACTTCTGAAATCTGTATAATTAACCATAGAAGAATTTAAGACTTAAAATGGAATTATTCCCAGGGGTTTGTCTTGTTCAGGTGTTTGGAAATTTTAATGAGCCTTTGTCACTGAATTCCTGAGCTGAAGAGCTGAAGACTGAACAAGCCTCTGGAGAACTAAAATTCATCAGAGAACCTCCATGCTGCTGAGGATCCATCCTCAGGAATTAATTCCTCATCCTGAGGAATTAATAGATTCCAGGAGTTTCCAGGATGCTTAAGAGCTGTGAGCTCACTGATGCAGAAAGAAAACTCTCTTACCAGTTAAAATTAGAAAGTGGTATGTTTATTACAATGGCAGGCACACCCAAGAGAAACAAGGATGTGCAAAGTACACAGAGCTCTTGCCTTCTTTTATCCACAAAAGTCTTACATATTCATATCATTACCCAGTACACCTGTACATATGCATTACCGAATCCCCCCTAGCCCCACTTCGTATTACAGTTAGCTCAAAGTCGTTTTACTCTTGGGCAGTTCCTTCCTTCAAATGGGTCGTTGGGTGTTTGAAATGGGTCAGTGGTCTCCTAATGATGAAGTCAGGGAGTCTTCCTCACCTTCAACTTTTCACCTTTGCCTTGTTGGCAGGCTCTCTGGCCCTTTGGCCACAGTTCAAGAGACCTGGTTCTCCGTGGTTTTGGGGTCCAGTTGCAGTTATGGTTTCTTCACTATAACAATATCCCAGCTGTCTGTCCTGACACAACAAAGTCAAGCAAGTGATTTATTGTCTTGGCTCTACTGGCTCAGCCACTTTCTACTCTCCTTCTACTCTAATCATTATATGTATAGCTTCTATCCTTCAGCTAAGCTTTTAACCCTTTGATTTTTGCTTCCCTACTCTTTCCCATGCCTCCAAATCAATAGTAGAAAAGAGTACTTTAACTACCACACACCCTGCCCCAAGTCCTATTGCCTCCTGTAAAGGAGCTTGTATGTTTTCTTTTGTTTTCTGGTCCAGGATGCTATAGGACTATTTGGGGAAAAATCCTCATCTTCACTATTTTCATGATCACTGTTAAGCAGTGGGGGATATAATTTAGGGGTAAGTGAGAGAAGAGATGGCTCAGCTTGTTTATTCCTTGAGGCAGTAGTGACAGGAGTTAATGATCCCTTTGAATCTTCCTTTTCCTTTGACTTTTCAGGGGGTGGTCTGTACAGGTCAATTATTTCCTGTTCTTGTGCCTCTATTTGATAAACCTTATCAGAATGGGTACAGTGCTGGTCTATTGAGCACAGACTGCAGCATCTCTTAGGATTCCCTCTATTAGCCTTTCTGTCCTTTTCAAGGGCCAATACCAAGGGATCAGAGTGGGGTCTGATGCTGCAATCTCTCTGCCACTCGGGATGATTCCTGAGAGGGAAAAATATATCTGCATATGTCACCTCCTCCCATTTCTGTCCTCTCCTGCAATAAAACCTCATAGTCTAAAGTTCCAGCTGGTGGCCATCTGAGACCTTCTCCCAACTTATAAAGGGGCCATCATGGCATGCAAAATCTGATCAAACTTCACTTATTTTCCGTGTCCCCATCTCCTACTAACTCTTTCCAGAGTGTTAAAACACAGCCTAAAGGTCTAGCCTTAGAAATCTCCTTGCTTTGACTAGTACCCATTATCTCCTCCATCTTCTGTTACCCTGCTTTCACCCAAATTTCTCTTCACACAGCCTCACAGTCCTTTCCCAATCTTCCCCACACACACACGCCCAAGTTGCAGGTACTAAATGTGATTTTCCACATACAAACTTTAGAATCTTAAGTTAAAAAACAACTTGTTAGGATGCCTTGATTTACACTGAGGGCATAGGCTTTGCCATCTCTCAGAAGAACAATACTAACATTTTCCACAAGTCCTACACTGTAACAGTAACCACACAGAGTGCCAACCTCTAGAAGCCCCAAAAGCCTCATAACACCCGCACAGGCAAGCTATTCCACTTCTCTGTTGAATGACCAGACTCTCTTGTGCAGACTGTTCCCAGTCCAAAACTACCAATCTTCCTGCTGAAGTTCTATATATTCCCTCCAGATGAACCTTATAATTTCCTCTTTCTATCCAGTAATTCACTGGATTCATAAATTCCCAATGATAAAGTCCAAATCATTGAGGGAGGGGGATTCCGTCTATTCTTCTAGCCATGATTTAAAATATCAAACCACCACAATATAACTCTGACAGTCCACAAATACGACCCCCTTATATTTTAAATTCCCAAGGGTCAGGAACACACCACTGCAGGATGGAAATTCCTTTAATTTGTCAGGCCAGACTTTCACTGTTCTTTCATCCTCTCTCAGCTGAGGGTAGTTCCCAGTCAAAAACCAAATAAGGACTTGTTTGGCTTGAATATACTCCTCCCAAAAATGCCCTATCTATTCTACCATCCTCTCACCTTACAGTGGTCCAGTCCCCTTCTGTATTCAAAAACTCTTCTGGCTCAAGCTGAAACCACCTAGAAAGAGCTGCCTAGACGGCCAAGCCCCTTTAGCTTGGGCTCAAGCTCCAACAGCCACTTCTATCAGCAAACTACAACACAGCAGCCAACAACACAGCCTGAGTAACCACACAGGAAACACAGGGCAAAATTACCAGTTTGATGCAATTATAAGTTTTGTCACAAGGTGGCAATCTTACTCTAAAATACACAATGACCTGCGGCGGCAGGGGACTGGTTAACCCTGAACACCAAGTGTTACAGGGAATACCGTCCCCCGTAAACAGGAATTCTCCATACACAACCCGAATCCCAGAGTCCAAATCACTGCGGGGAAGGGTATCTCTTTATTAAGGGACAAAGTATTCACCTCTTGTCAACACAGCACACAGCATGCAGCAATTTTAAATGGTTTTCCCAATCGCTTCGCCCTTCTCCAGTGGTTTTGGTAGCCCAAAAAAAAAAAACTCCACTCCCTGCTCCCTCTTGCCTCGTACTAAGTACATGTCACCAATCACAATCACAGTCACTCACAAAATCAGGACACAGTCAAAATAACAATGATTAAAATAGCAGCAACAAAAATATCAGCAATAAAAAGGGGTTTGTCCAGTTCAACCCCAGAATGTCTAATGTGTCCCCTGACAGAACAAACCCTTTCGCTGGCCACTACACCCTCCTGATGCTTGCAAGCAAAACTGCACAGGCTTGTGCTGAGTGCAGAACGTCTTCAGTGACTTATCAGCAGCCTTTTAGCCACATGCATGTCTTACAGGCTGCTCCACATAATTTTAAACATATTGTTTTGTCTGCAGTCCAGCAACAGGTCTTGTCTGTCCCCACGATGAGCAGCTGGGGAGCGAAGGTCCCTCCAGGAAGGTCCTGGTGGCGCCAGAGAAATGTACAGCCAAAATTTTGCAGCCAAAGAGAGGAGTCCTGCCGTGGTCACCAAAATGATGCAGAAACAAAAACTCACTAACCAGTCAAAGTTAGAAAGTGCTATGTTTATTGTGATGCCAGGCACACCAGGAAGAAATCTCCCACAGGGATGTGCGAAGTACACAGGGCTCTTGCCTTCTTTTATCCGCAGAAATCTTACATATTCATGTAATTCTATTACATATGCATTATACATATTATATATACATATACATATGCATTACCTAATCCTGCCTAGCCCAACTTTGCATTAAAATTAGCTGAAAGTCCTTTTACACTTGCACAGTTCCTTCCTCCAAATGGGTCAGTGGGTGTTTGAAATGGGTCAGTGGTCTCCTAATGATGAAGTCAGGAAGCCTTGCTCGCTTTCAACTTTTCACTTTTCTCTTGTTGCTAGATTCTTGGGCCCGTTGGCCATAGTTCAAGCTCCCAGCCTAGTTCTGGCTGGTTTCAGGGTGCAGGTGCAGTTATGATTTCTTCACTTTAACAATATCCCAACCACCCATCCTGACACAACAAAGTCATGCAAGACATTTCTTGTCTTAGCTCTACTGGTTCAGCTACTAATAATTAACTTTCTACATTGCTTCTACCCTGATCATTATATGCATAATTTCTACTCCTTGGCTAAGCACTTATCCTTTGATTTTTGCTTCACAAAGATGATTCTGTGATAGAAACAAAAACAATCAAGGCATTATATCAGGATTCTGTGGCTAGAGTGTGCTTAAAACAGCCTGAAAAATGCCCTATTTGCAAAGTTTTCAGTGGTGGATGGAGAAAGGGAGGTCATGCTGCTTTTGATCTGGCGAAATGCTGCAACCAGCCTGACTCATTTTTACTCTTCCTGTCCTTTCTGAGATGAGGAGCCCCCGCTGCCTTCCCTGCTCCTGGCTGGACAAGCCCAGCTCCCTCAGCCTCTCCTCACAGCCAAAGGGCTCTAGCCCCACCTTGGAGGCCCTTCCCTCACCCTGCTCCAGATGCCAGACATCTTTCCTGCCCTGGGAAACCCAAACCAGGCCCCAGTGACCTGGATAATCCATGTCCTTGATGTCCTGGTGACAGAGCCCTGGCCCCTTGTCCCTATGTCAGGCTCTGGGGGTTGATTTGTGGAACATCCTTGTGGCCCAGGTGGAATGGGGGGAACCCAGGGGGACAGGGGACCCTGCTGGGCATGAACAGCTTATGACTTCTATGAGGAAACTGCTAGGGGAGGCTGGGTCAGAGTTATCAGCCAGGCTCACCTTCTTCAGGCTGAAGTGAAGGCACTGCAGGTCAGGGACAGCCACTCTGTGTCTGGAATGCTCAGCAGATGCTCAGCTTGGGCAGCTCCTGCAGCCCCAGGGCCAGCCACACTGCCCAGCACAGCAGCAGAGAGTTGGCCCTGGGGCTCCTCAGGCAGCTGCTGCTGCCCCAGGGACGGGGCAGCCTCTTGCCAGGGCTCCTCTGCACACCAGGGGTCCCTGCTCTGCTCCTGGCACATGCCAGCTGCCCACAGAGCCTGTGCCAGGGGAACACGTCTGTGCTGGCCTGAGCAGCCATTGCTGCAGCCCCTGCCCTGCTCCCCAGAGCCCCGAGCTGGGGCTGCTGCTCTGCAGAGCACGGGGGCTGTGCTGCCCCAGCCCTGGGCTGCCTCTGCTGGGCTCTGCTGCTCAGCCTGGGACACAGAGGCAGCTGATGGTGCTGCCTGCACTGACCCCCTCCCACATAGGCTCTGCTGGGGACATGCAGGGGCTCAGAGGGGCCTGCCTTGTTCCAGGGCTGCCAGATGGCCTTGGGGCTGCCCTGCATCCTCCCAGGGAAGGCCCCTGAGGTTCAGAGCATTCAGTTCCCAGACTCCTTTCCCTGTGCCTGCTGTGTCCCTGGGGCTGCAGAGCTCTCCTGGGTCACAGCAGACATTCAGTCCTTGATCTTGGGGTGACCCCACCCTGGACAGGCCTGTGCCCAGTGAGCTCCACTCCCTGCTTCTTCCTGGCACACCCTGTCCCTGCAGGTCCCCTGTACTCTCCTGGCAGCTCCCAAGGCCCTCCAGACAAACATTGCCCTGCCATCAGGCACAAGCTGCAGAGGCCCAGCAAGGTTCAGCACAGACCATTCAGCATCTGCTGGGCACTGGCCACAAACAAGCAAAATCTGACCCAGATCCGAGTCCCCTGAAGGCCACACTGCAACCCTAATCTCATCCCACTGAGCCCTGGAAGAACAAGGAACACAAGGAACCTCTTCAGTCTGTTCCTTGGGCCTGTTACTGAGAGTGACTCTGGAGGAGAGCAAAGCCTTCCTGCCCTGCCCTCAGATGCCCTTTGCTGGTGGAGCTGCTGTGCTGGAGCCCAGCTGTGTCCCAGCAGTG
>JAREIS010002170.1:0-15203 GCA_030060385.1 Muscicapa striata striata | reverse complement strand
TTCTTGCAGTCTTGGTATTCTGTTTTCTCCTTCTTCTTTCCCAATTTATCACAACTTATGTTTCAGTAGCCTTGACAAATTCCAGAGTGTTTGATAAGAATACATAAAAATGATTTGGCCAGAGCATGGGCAGGAGCATGCTGTGGCCTAAGATGTTCAAATACATTGCTACAGTGGAAATCCATGGGAGCAGGGAGGGTAGGGACACAGGTAAGTGCCCTCGGGAAGGGAACCCCAGTGACCCCAGTGCCCCCAGTGCCCCCAGTGTCACAGCACATTCCTGTAGATGTCTCCACATTCCTTTGGTCGCCCATGGGTTGCTGCCAGCTCTGCGTAGGTCACCTGGGGATCCTGGAGTGTGGTGGCACGGGGGGACACTGTGAGAGACACTGGCTGTGGCATCTGGGCAGGGGGACGCTCATGGGTGACGTGTCCCTCTGTGTGTGTCCCAGTCTGGACTCACCCCCCGAATGCTTGGTGCTCACAACGTGGGTGTACAGCACCTCCCCCTCCTCTGGGGGGTCCGGGGGCTCTTGGGGGGGCCCTGAGGGAATAAAGGGGATGTGGGAGGGAATGGGAGGTCTTGGGGTTTGGGGTCAAAGGCCAGAGTGTGGCTTGAGCCCCCCACTCACCTTTCCTGCTGCTTCCTGGCAGCTGCAAAGGAAAGAGGGGAGGGGTAACTGTGGGGTCCTCAGGGCCGTAATCAATCTCAGGAATCTTCAAACCCCACTGCACCCTCAATTTCCCCCAGCAAACCAGAGCATCCCTGGTGCTCCCCAGAATCCCTAAACCACCCCAGTGCTCTGGATCCCCTGGGTCCCCAGAAGCTCAAGGATGGCAGGGAGAGGGAACCCCCAAATTCCTCCAGAATCTCTGAAAGAATCACCCAAATCCCTGCATGGCACTCCAACAGCACCCCAAATCCTTAAGGACCCTGCACAAATGTCCTGAGTGCTGAGTGCAGCCCAAATCAGGGAATGTGGGTGCTGCCCCATTACACCAACATTTCAGCGCCCCCCCAGCTCCTCAGGGCCCCCATTGTCCCCATTGTCACCCACCCATGTTGTTCCACCAGTGCCAGCCCACAGCTCCAGCCATGAGCAGGACCAGGAAGAAGAGGGACCCGCCAAGGCCTGCGGCCATTGCTGGGGACAGAAGGGACACATCATGGTCACCTGTCACTGCAGGGCTCCTGCAAACCCTATGACCCTATGTGATCTTACCTCTGTTCCAGTGTCCCTGTGGTGTCACAGGCGATGTGGGGACAGAGACGGGGCTGAGACCAGGGGCGAGGGGCTGGCATGTGGTGTGGGGGGATGAGGCAGTCTGCATGGTGGCACCTGGAGACAGAGGGTCTCCTTCACCCAGGACAGTGACCCCATGGTGCTGGGGGTCATCGTGTGGTGTGGGATGAGGGCATGTGATGGATGAGGGGTGGGGGATGAGGATGGGATGAGGGTGAGGTGAGGGTGGGATGAGGGATGCTGTGTCCAAGGGTGGGGATGGCCATCACCTGGTGGGGGCGTGGAATGGCGTGGGTGGGATGTGATGGGTGCCATGAGGCACATCAACGGGGGCATCACCCCAATGCCAAGGGTCTCAGTGCCCTGGGAGGGTCACGCTCAGTAGTGTGACTGTGACCTGATGTGCAGTGGGAGATGTGACAGCTGGGTTAGGGATGCATGGCTTGGATGTCCTGGGTGGGGACACCTGGAGCCAGACGGTCCCAGCTGCCCTGGTCTGTGACAGCCAGTGGTGGGGGCTGTGAGCTGGGCTGGGCTGGGGATGGTGTGGAATGGGAATGTGTGGAATTGGGGATGCTGTGGATGGGGTCACCCCCAGCCCAAGGGTCCCGCTCACCCAGGACAGTGACATTCAGGGGGACACTCTCGGCCACGCTGTTCCCATCGCTAACCCTGCATCAGTAGTGGCCGCTGTCATTGTCCCCAACATGCTGCAGCTCCAGGCGGGGCAGGTGCCCAGCGGCGAGGTTGTGCCCTCCCGGTGCCAGGAGAAGGACAAAGGACCTGTCCCCATGGCCACCGTGCAGCTCAGCACCAGGCGGTCCCCCATTGCCACCTGTGCCCCTGGGGGCTGCACCGACAGGGACACCCCCGAGGGTGGGACCCCTGCAGGGGGACACAGGAGGGATTGGGGACCTGGGAGGAGTGGGGGACACCAGGGACCACTGAGAGACTCAGGGAGGGGGAGGGTCAGAGATGGGTGAGGGGAAATGGGGCACACAGCCGGGAGTGAGGTGGAATGGGGTGGAAGGGACCCCAGGAAAGGATGGGACCTTCAGCGAGGGGACACATGGAGAGGCTTGAAGGAAAGGTTATGGGGACCCAGACGGGGATGGTGGGACCTCTGTACAATGGAGGGATCGCAGCAATGGATGCAGGCACAAGGGAAGGCAATGTGGGGAGCCAGGGAGAGAGCAGGGAATGCAGGAGGGCACACAGAGGGTTGAGCAGGGATGGGAGACCTGGGAGGGCAGTGGGGCCTCCCCGTGCCCATCCCCGCACTCACTGCGCACCGTGACGCCGAGCCGGGCGCTGCTCTTCCGCACGGCCCCCCCCTCGGAGCGCACCTCGCAGCTGTAATTCCCCGAGTGGGAGACCCCCACGGCGGGCACCAGGAGCTGCGGGGACCCCTGCGGGCCCCCCACCAAC
The DNA here is from genome assembly GCA_030060385.1 of Muscicapa striata striata. Lineage (NCBI taxonomy): Eukaryota > Metazoa > Chordata > Aves > Passeriformes > Muscicapidae > Muscicapa > Muscicapa striata. Next base: position 12,531 of record JAREIS010002170.1, on the reverse strand, counting down.
TGCCCGTCCCGGTAGAAGCGGTACAGGAGGGGGGCTGGGGGCCGCAGGGGGCTGGGGGTGCTGAGGCAGCTGAGATTGAGGGGGGACCCCCCGGGGAGCTCGGGGGGACCCTGGAGCACCAAGACAGGCTTGAGCTCTGGGAAGGAGATGGGGGAGGGAATTTGTTACCCCCCGTTACTGGGGAGGGGCTGTGGGGCTGTCGGAATGGTGACAGTGGGGTGCTCACCCTGCACTGTCACTTTGAATTGTGCAGACTGCTTCCAACCTCAGTGTTCCAACCAGTCCACGAAGTGGTAGCGGCCGCTGTGGGGCAGCCTCAGAGGGGACAGGGACAGCTCGGTCTTATCGTGGAGAGTCGCAAATCTCTTCTGGTCACAGTAGAAGTACACCGGGTTGACTGACTTGTCCCGCCTGCGCCGGCAGCACAGTGTCATCGTGTCCCCCTCCAGCAGCGCCTGCGCCAGGACCTGCAGCACCAGCGGGTCTGTGGGACAGGGGGGACCTGTCACACCCTATGTCAACAGGACCCCCCCATTGGGTCACACCATGGGTCCCAAATATCAGCATGAAGTTCCCCCCACTCTGGGATGCTCTGGGATGTCCGCAGAGCAGGGACAGGCTCTGGTCACACCAGGGGGTGACCCATGGAGCTGAGCCCATCCTGAGCCCTCGGGGTCCTTGCGTCTGCCGGGGTGGGGACACCGAAACCCCCTCACCATTTGACACCATCACAGGGGCTGCACCCTGTGCCAGGTCTGTCACATGTAAGTGCCACTCTCGGTGACAGTGAAGCTGTCGCCTCCCTCCTGCCCCCAGCGCTGCCCGTCCTTGTACCAGGAGGTGGCACCGGCGGTCCCCGAGCCCTGGCAGGTCAGTGTCACCCGGTCCCACAGCACTGCCGGAGTCCAGGGGGTCCACCAGGAGCTGGGGACTCTGGGCACCTGTGGGTGACAGGGGACACCAGCCTGCTAGGGCTACCACGGGGCTGGGGACATCGTGGCAGGGACATGGCATCCCCCGAGGACTCACCAGCGAGGCTGAGGGTCTGGGCTGGAAGGGAAAAGGGACAGGGCTGGGTGGGGGTGGCCCTGCAGGGACAGCAGCACCTGGGGACCTGGTGTGGTGTCTGTCCCCAAACTGTCCCCACAGGAATACTGGTGTAGCACGGAGGTTTTGAGGACAGGGACACCTTGGTCACCCTGGGCTGAGGCAGGACATGGGAACACTGTGGACACCCCATGCATGCAAAGGCCACCTGCTCTACAGCACCTGTCCCCACGGCCACACACCCATGGCCCTGTGCCCGTGGTCTCATTCCCATGGCACCTGTCCCCATGGCCCGTCTGCATGGAATATGGCCCTTGTCCCTGTCCCTGCGTCCCGGCGTCCCTGCATCCCTGTCCCCACAGCTGCCCCAGCCACAAGGTTCCTTTTGCCACATCCTTGTCCCCACATCTCGATAGCCCCCTATTCCCATCCCCACATCCCAGTTCCTCTGTTCCTGTCGCACTGTTCCTGTCCCCACGGCCACCCCACGACTCTGGTCACACTGGGCTCCATGCCCATGCCCTGGCTCTGCTGGCCTTGGGGACCTCAGGGGACCCCACAGCCCCCCTGTGCCCCCTCCCCACCGCTCTCTGCCTCACCAGGGCCCATCCCCAGGGTGTCAGGCCCGTGCCCGGGGCACTCACCCCACAGGAGCAGCGCCACCTTCCCGGCCATCCCGGTGTCCCCGGCCATGGGCACTGGCTGTCACTCGCTGCTGGGGCCACCTGTCCCCTGGCTGGCGGCTCTTGGGATGAAGGGACAGGAAGTGAGGTCAGGTCTCGTCCTCACGTGTAGGTGGCCCTGAGTGGGGGCAGGGTGTGGACAGGATGGGGGCAGGGTGGGGACCTTGTGGGACATGGGGTGATGGTGGGACAAGCTCAGGACAGGATATTTCCAGAATTTGGGGGCTGAGGTTTTGCAGGGAGGCAAGGATCAGTGTCACGGCATGGGGGTCCCAGGATTGGGGGTTGCAGGGGGCAATAAAGGACACTTGGGAATGGGGGTTCTGGGGGAAGAAGCATCCAATGGGATGGGATCAAGGCCATGGTGGTGCTGGGCAATGGGAGAGCTGGGATTGGGGTCCCCGGGGAGGAGAGTCCAAGGAAATCTGGGTGCCAGGGTTGGGTTCCCAGGGGAATGGGGGTGTCAGAGTTGGGCAGTGGCTGGGTGGGCACAGGGGTCACTGGTCATTCACGGGATACCTCAGATTTTGGGCTGACTCAGAGCCCAGTACAGCCCCCAAAGGGTGCTCATGGCCAGGGGGCACCCCAGGTTTGTCCTGGGAGGTTCTGGCTCCCTGCCCCACACACCCCTGGGCTTTTTCCTGTCCCACCATTTCCAAGCTCAATCATCCCAGGAAACACCTGAGCAGGTAAATGTGGGGGATCCCCGGAGGGGGAAGAGGGGGCTGAGAGGTGCAGGCTGTGTTTAGGGGGCTGTGGGGATGGGGCTCTCTGGCCATGCTCCCCAAGATTTTCATTTTCTCTTTCCTGCAGCAGAAGGAAGAGGCTGTTTATGCTTAGGCTACCACATGGATTCTGTCCTTGGGGGCACATCCAGAGGAGCCCTCTCCAGAGGGAAAGGGGCTCTTTTGAGGTGGTGACTCTTGAGTCCATTCCTGGGGTCTTGTCCCAGGGAGTTTCTCATTCTGGGAGTGCCAAGTTCTGCCACATCCTGGGCACCTCTGTCCTGGGGGCCCCTGAGCATTCCCGCTGTCCCCAGTGGGGCCCTGGCACCTCTGGGGTGCCCAAACTTAAGGTGACACCTGTTATGACCTTGCCCTGATGATTGGAAATCCCAGGTACATTTGGTTCCAGAGCAATCTGTGGAAATGCCCGTGTGTCCCTCAGGCTCTGATTCCCTGGTAAATGCACTGTACCCTGCCCTGAATTCCCCTGCCTGGGCACTCCCTGCTCCTGCTGTGACACCCCTGTGCCCCAGAGCCATGTGTGGACCCCTGCTCCATATTTCCACAATTTTCCCTCTCTTCTGGTGTCCACATCCAGAACCCAAACATTCTTTCCAGGAGGTTCCAGAGGGCTGCAGGTTTTGTTCAAGGAGGAGGGTCCCTGTCAGGTTGTTGAGCAGATCCTTGTGGGATTTGCAGCAGTTCTGGGGCTCTCTCAGGGCCTTGGGGACAGGCACCAAATGATCAATTGCTGCATTTCCGGACTGGTTCCCTCACAGCTGCCCCTGCAGGGGGGGTTTCCTGCCAGCCCTGCTCTGAAAACCATCAAAGGCCCTCGCAGAGCCACTGCTTGGGCTCACACTGGCTTTTGTGCTTCTTGCAGGGCTGAGCAAACCACAGCCAGGCCTTTTCCCCCACAGAAAGAATTCTCACCTTTGCAGCAGCTCAAAAGCTGCGAGAATCAAAGCCAAGGGGGCGGGGGAGCCCCAGGTCCTGGCTGCCAGCTGGGGCTGGCCAGAGCAGGGCTGGCCAATGCCCATCCCTGTGCACTGGGGCTGGGCCATGGCTGGGCCCCACACTTGGATGGCCACTGGCTTCAAGGAGCAGGAGTTTGGGAGCTCCTTCCTGCCTGGGGCTCCATTCCCAAGCTGCTCTTGCTGGCTCAGATCGTGCAGGGGATGAGCGAGATTGGCAAAATCTGGAACGGGATTTCTCCCCAAACCCAATAAACCCAAATGTTCCAACCCCTCAGGACACAAACCCTGTGTGGGAGGTGTGGAGACTAGGAGAGGGAGGAGAAAGCCCCCCAAGTTCTTCATCTCACCCTGATTTGGTATTTTGGTCCCCACAGCATCAATTTTGGGCCATGTCAGGATTTCCAGGGGGGATAAACCTGAATGTTTTCATCCCAGTGCTGGGAGGCAGGGGGCAGGATGTTCCTTGGGTTTTTCTGGACACAGAGAGGATGCTCAGGGAGGTCACGGGTGTTTCATTTGGGGGGTTTCATCTGTCTCCTGGTTCCCAGGACTGAGACTCTGTTGGGGTGGGGAGGTTGGGCTGTTTAGGGTGGATTGTGGAGGGGTCTGTGCCCTCCCTGACTGACACCCACCCCATCTCACCCTCGACTGTCGGCACTGTGGTGGCTTCTCACCCACAGAGTGGTCTTTGGGGGCTGTGGGATGAGGCAGGAGAATTCTCCTGGGGGACTTCTAAAGTGGGATTGATATTTCCCAAACTGGGGGATCCATGATGCAGGGGGAGGGGGGGGCTAGAAGTGATGGGGCACATCCAAGGCTGTGGCACCCCAGAGGTCAGAGCGTTGCACTGGGGACAGTGGGGGTGGGAGACTCTCCCAGGACAGGTGTCCCCAGAATGTGTCACCTCTGGGTCCACCTGTGTCCCCCCAGGACAGAACCTGCCCCTCCCTCCCCACCTCGCTCCCCACCGTGTGTGACTCTCAGCACAAACTGCCTCTTCCTTCTGCTGCAGGAAAGAGAAACTGAAAATCTTGAGGGGGCAAAGCCAGACATCCTCATCCCCTACACCCCTCCCACCCCTCCCAGAACCCCTCTCACCCCCTTTTTCCTGCTCCCCAGGGTCCCCTAAAACTCATACCTGCTCAAGTGCTTCCTGGAATCAGGAAACCAGGAACTAGGGGGGTGTAAATGTGAGAAAAATATGGAAAAATTAGAAATAAAGAGATGGAAAAGCCTCATGAATTGTGGGAGGCACAGCCTTGGAGCCCCTCAGAGCTGCCAGGAATCCATCTGGGGAGCTGCCCCAAGCAACGAGCCCCCTGAGGGATGCTGCCCTGAAGCCTGGGTGAACCCAAAATCTGAGGTACCTGGTGAGGGACATGCAACCCATGTGCCCACCCAGCCACTCCCCAAACCTGGGACCCCCCATTCTCCTGGGAACTCTACTGTGGGACCCCCATTCCTTAGGCACCCCTTCCCTGACACCCCTGTCCTTGGACTGCCATTTTCCAGGGTCTCCATTCCCAACAACATCCTCCCCAGTACCCCAGTTCTCACAGAGCCTTTCACCCAGTACCCCCATTCCATGCCCCAAATCCCTGTTACCCAGATTCCCATGGGAACACCATCTTATAGCACCTCCATTCCTTTGGACCCCAATCCCCTGCAATGTGTCTGGTCAAAACCCCCATTCACCTGACACCCATTGCTGTGGAAATTCCATTCCACTGGACACCTCTCCTTAGCTCCCCTGAGACCCCCAGTCCTGGGAAAATGATGTCCCACTGTGTCCCCACTGTGATCCCCACCCTGCCCACAGCCTGTCCCAACCCTGCCCCCACCAAGTGCCACCAACACATCAGCACAGGACCTGACCTCGCTTCCTTCCTCTTTGGCCAAAAAGCCACCAGCCAGGGGACAGGAGGCCACAGCAATGAGTGACAGCCAGTGCCCATGGCCGGGGACACTGGGATGGCCGGGAAGGTGGCGCTGCTCCTGTGGGGTGAGTGCCCCGGGCACGGGCCTGACACCCTGGGGATGGGCCCTGGTGAGGCAGAGAGTGGTGGGGAGGGGGCACAGGGGGGCTGTGGGGTCCCCAGGTCCAGCAGAGGCAGTTACCCACAGTGGACTTTGGTGAGACTGGGGATGCAGGGTGTCTTTGGGGACAGGAACAGGGGGGCAGAACTTTGGGGATGGGGATGTGGGGACAGAAATGTGGTGACTGGCACCTTTGGGTTCAGGTAGCTCTGGGGATAGGGACAAGGGAACTGGGATGTAAGGACAGTAAAGGGACAAGGAAGGTGGGATCATGTGGATAGGATCATGAGCTGGTGGGGGGCACCTGGGCCAGCATGGGGTATGTCCATGGTGTCCTCGTGCCCAGAGTGTCCACAGTGTCTGCATGTTCTGCCTCAGCCCAGGGTGGCTGCAATGTCCCTGTCCCCAAGGCACATGGAAGTGGTACATGGGTGGCTGTGACACAGGCATGGCCAACAGCCTCTCCAAATCTTTTGGGGATCACACCCACACACTTTTCCACAAGAACTGCTGTCCCTACAGGGACAGTTTGGAGACAACCCCACGCCCTCTACCCCAGGTGCTGCTGTCCCCGTGGGGCCACCCCCACCCAGCCCTGTCCCTTCTCCCTTCCAGCCCAGACCCTCGGCCTCGTAGGTGAGTCCTCGGGGGATGCCATGTCCCTGCCTTGCTGTCCCCAGCCCTGTGGTGGCCCTGGCAGGCTGGTGTCCCCTGTCACCTGCAGGTGTCCAGAGTCCCCAGCTCCTGGTGGAGCCCCCCTGGAGGCCGGCGGTGCTGTGGCACCGGGTGACACTGACCTGCCAGGGCTCGGGGACTGCCGGGGCCAGCACCTGGTACAAGGACGGGTGGCTCTGGAGGCAGGAGGAGCATGACCACTTCAGTGTCACCGAGAGTGGCACCTACAGGTGTGAGAGACCTGGCAGGGAGCTGAGCCCCACCCTGATGGTGTTAAATGGTGAGAGGGGGGTGATAGAGATGGGTGCCCTCGCAGGGCTCTGGCAGGCTTCACTCTTTGGGTGGCCTCACTCTCCTCATGTCGTTAGAGCCTGTCCCCTGCACACGGAGACACCCCAGTGCACAGCAGTGCATCCCCTGTTCTCCAGACTGGCTGGTGCTGCAGGTGCCGGCGCAGGTGCAGCTGGAGGGGGACATGGTGACACTGCGCTGCCGGTGCTGGCAGAACAAGGTCAATCATAGGGGTGCGCTTCTACCAGAATGAGAAATATCTGCAGGTGTCCCTCAGAGGGACCGAGCTGTCCCTCCTCCCCTTGAAGATGCACCACAGTGGCCGCTACCACTGCGGGGGCTGGGTGGGCTTGAGGGTATCACCGTGGTGGGAGGAGTTGGTGCCAGTGCCAGTGACAGTGCAAGGTGAGCACCCCCGCACCTGGCACCCCGACACACCCACAACAAACACTCCCACAGCTCCTGCCCCAGACTGAGGGTCACGACTGTCCCATCTTTTCCTTCCCAGAGCTCAAGCCTGTCTTGGTGCTCCAGGGTCCCCCCGAGCTCCCCGAGGGGTCCCCCCTCAATCTCAGCTGCCTCAGCACCCCCAGCCCCCTGCGGCCCCCAGCCCCCCTCCTGTACCGCTTCTACCGGGATGGGCAGTGGGTGGGGGGCCCGCAGGGGTCCCCGCAGCTCCTGGTGCCCGCCGTGGGGGTCTCCCACTCGGGGAATTACAGCTGCGAGGTGCGCTCCGAGGGGGGGGCCGTGCGGAAGAGCAGCGCCCGGCTCGGCGTCACGGTGCGCAGTGAGTGCGGGGATGGGCACGGGGAGCCCCCACAGCCCTCGGCAGGACCCCTCACTCCTCACTGGATGCACCTCTCCCTCTCTGTGGTCCCTCCATTGTCCACAGGTCCTGCCTTCCCTGTCTGGGTCACCAAAATCTTCCCTGTGGTTCCCTTCAGCTCTCTCCATGTGCTCCCTTGCTGAATCTCCCATCCTTCCCTGGGTCCCTTCCACCCCTTTCCAAGCTTCGCGCCCCAGCTGCGCCCCTTTCTTCCTCACTGAGATGCCCCCACCCGTCTCTGCTTCTCCCCCTCCACTCTGCCCCGCCCCCCACTGCTCCCTAGTGTCCCCCACTCCTCCCATGTCACCAATCCCTCCTGTGTCCCCCCACAGGGGTCCCACTCCCTGGGGTGTCCACGTCAGTGCAGCCCCCCGGGGCACAGGTGGCACTGGGTGACAGCCTGGAGCTGAGTTGTGCGGTGACCAAGGGGACAGGTCCCCTGTCCTTCTCCTGGCACCGGGGGGGCTCGGCAGCACCTCTGGGCACCGGCCCCTGCCTGAAACTGTGGCACGTTGGGGACAATGACAGCGGCCACTACCAGTGTCAGGTCAGCAACGGGGACAGCGTGGCCGGCAGCCCCGCAGTGAACCTCACTGTCCTGGGTGAGTGAGAGCTTTGGGCTAGAGGTGACCCCAACAACAGCGTCTCCATCCCCTCCTCGCCAGGTGTCAGCCCTGTCTGTGTCCCCGCAGTGCCCGTGGCCAATGCCACCATCACCCCCGGTCCCCCGGCACTCCAGGTGCGCCCAGGTGACCCCGTGACCCTGCACTGCTCAGTGCAGGTGGGCTCAGCCCCTGTCACCTTCACCTGCCTGCACAACGGGCATGAGGTGGCCTGGGGTCCCCTCCTGGAGCTTGGGGCCGTTCATGTGGGACATTCGGGCACCTACCAGTGCGTGGCCACCAACCAGCTGGGACAGGACGGGCACCGCGTGTTCCGGGCACTCAGCCCAGAGCTGGCCCTGGAGGTGACACCACAGGGAACCACTGGACACCACTGGAGCACAGGTGGGGTGTAAGAGTCCAAAATTTCTCTGATCTGCCTCACCATCATCAGAGGCTGAGACTCAGGGACCCTCACCACTAAAGCTGCAGAGCTGAGCTTCTGGCCTAATCGAGGTGGATGCCTGCCAAGGACTGTTGCTGGTGTGCCTGGAGCTTGCTATGGTACACTGCTTCCGAACAAGGTATCGGCTGTGGCATCCTGTCTACTCAACGAAGCCTCCCACAGGTGGAAGAACAATGGGCTGTTCAGACATGGGGGTATGCTGTGTTTGTCCCATGACAAGGACTGTTTTGGGTGGCTCTCTGGAGCAGTTTTGCTGGCGATCACGTACTGTTCTCACCTGCCTTCACGGAGCACTGGTCTCCACATACAATAGTCCATAAATCTTCCCACCTTTTGGCCAGAGGCCACTCGCTCTGGAAAAGACTATAAAGTGACTTTCTCGACTGAAGACCTCCGAGATCTCCCCAGCGGTACTGGACAGCCTATTGGCCGGACCACGAGGGCTCATCCGACTGTTGGTAGCTAATTTCCCCTTTTCAACCCTCTCTCTCTCTCTTCTTTTCCCTCTCTTTCTCCCTCTCCTCTATCGCATTTTGGTTTGGCACAAATAAAGTGCATTTCTGCAAGATTAAACTGGTTTTGTCCCTTTGCTGTGTCTTTTGCGCTCTGAGATCCCTAAAAAGAACCTTCACGACCCCCACACTAACTAGGCGGACCGTGACATGGGGTCACACGGGGTCACTGGGGTGTTCAGGACCCCCGGGGTTCAGGGTGACCTCGCTGTTTCCCCTCTGTCCCCTGCAGTGGCTGTGAATGTTGGCAGGACCCTCCTGTAGTTGCTCCTGGTCCTGGTTGTCATCAGAGGCTGTCGCTGGTGGCACCGCTGGGGTGGGTGACAATGGGGCTCATGGGGGTCCCAGAGATTGGGGTGCAGCCCCTAGAGTGGGGGGACATAGGGTGGCACCAACAGCTCCTGGCTTGGGTGAAGCTGAATCCCCAGAGGTCCCAACTGGGGGTTCTGAGGGATTTGGGGAAATCCTGGGGGTCGTGCAAGGATGTTGGGGTTCTCTCAGGGGTTTTGGGGAAGTTTGGGCTCTCAGGGGCAGTCAAGGGTCCTGAGGGTGTTCCAGGGCCCTGAGGCCCCCACAGTCACCCCTTCCCCCTTCCCTTTGCAGCCTTCAGGAAGCAGCAGGAAAGGTGAGTGGGCGCCTCCAGGTCTGACCCCATTTGACCCTCCCTGTAGGAAGCCCCACATCCCACAGACCCCCTTATCCCCACAGGCCTCCCCAGGAGCCCTCGGCCCCCCCGGAGGAGGGGGCAGTGCTGGATCCCCACGTGTTGGGCACAGAGCGGGCAGGGGGTGAGCACAGGGCGAGGACAGGGACATGTCACCCACAGGTGTCACCCACACCCATGACCCCAAACCCAAAATCTCACTCAAGATGCCTCCACCACATCCTCCAGGTGACCTCGAGGAGATGCCGAGACCCCACGGGCAGCAGGGAGACTGCAGTGACAGCTACAAAAACGTGCTGTGACACTGGGGACACTGGGGGCACTGGGGGCACTGGGGAGCCTTGGGGGCACTGAGGGGCTCTGGAGACACAGAAGGTCTTTGCCCGAGGGCACCCCCCATCTGTCCCCCTCTCCCTCGGCTCCTGTGCGTGCCCATCCTTCCCGGGAGGTGGCCACGAGTGGGGGGTCCCATGTGGGGCTTCCCAGAGATCCCCGTTCCAGTGCTCCCAGTACACACAGGGGCTCTCCATTCCCTCCCCCAGTGCCAAGGGGCACTGCAACCTTGCCCCTCTTCTTGGGCACAAAACATAGTTTTTGGATTAAACCAAAGGAGAAATGGTTTGTGTTTCTCAGCTCTGCCTGCTCAGCTTGGGAAGGAGGAGGGTCCCGCTCAGGTTGTTGAGCAAACCACAGCCAGGCCTTTTCCCCCACAGAATTCTCACCTTTGCAGCAGCTTGAAAGGTGCAAGAATCAAAGCCAAGAGGGTGGCGGGAGCCTCAGGTCCTGGCTGCCAGCTGGGGCTGGCCAGAGCAGGGCTGGCCAATGCCCATCCCTGTGCACTGGCCAAGAGGAGAAGCTCCAAAAAACCTTCCCGGCAGCCAAAAAACTGCTTGTGGGCAGAGCTGGGGGCGTGTGAGCACCAAAATATGTCTAATGGAGCCACAGCAGCCCAAAATCCCCGGGAGAGGCAGCAGAGCCGTGTGTGTGTGCACAGGGATGGTTCAGCTGCACGGCTGAACTTCAGGAACCCCGGCCCTAATTACAACAGCTCGTTAAGGGGCTGCTGCTCCCTCTCCTCCTCCTCCCCCTGTGGCTGCTGTGTCGGGACCAGCAGTGACCCAGGAAGAGCAGCAGCTCCAAACGTGCTGTGGAGCCCCTGAGGAGCCCTGGCAGTGTCAGCAAGGAGCACCTGCTTTCCTCAACATGCCCGGGGAATTCAACATTGCCAGAGCTGCTGTGCCAGGGCTGAAGGAGGAAAAGGCAGTGAAAGGCTGAGGGTTTTCAGGAATTGTGGTGGAAAGGCACGAGAGGTGCTGCTGTGGGCCTGAGCCCTGCCTGGGGTTGGGTGCTGCCTTCCTTGCGTTGGGCATCAGGGAGAGCGGTGGCGGGTGTTGCGCAGGGTGTGTGCCTGGGCCGGGACACTGCTGCGCTGGCAGCAGGCACCAGGATCCAAGCTGCTGCCTTCGTCTCTCCTGCCCGGGCGCTGCCACTGGTGGTGCCGGGACCGATTGGTGCAAAGCGTGAGTTTGCAAAAGGAGCGATTTGGGCTCGTCCCTCCCGGCCGAGGCCGCCATGGCCCCTGAGGGGTTGGAGCTGGCACCGGGGCGCCCCCTGCTGGGCGGGAGGGCTTCCTGCAGCGCCCCCTGCTGGGCGGGAGGGCTCCCTGCAGCGCCCCCTGCTGGGCGGGGAGGGCTCCCTGCAGCACCCCCTGCTGGTCGTGGCCAGAACTGCACCAAAGAGGAACAAACATCCGTGAACAGGTTGGAAATTTCTGTTCTTGAGTTCTTTTTTGTTCTGTTCTATTCTATAAATTTCCTAGCAAATACATGTTATTTCTCTTCTTACATTTTTACTTGAAAGCCCCATAATTTTCACAGTTATAACAATCTGAAGGGTTGCAGCCTCCTTGCATTCAAGGAAGTTTCCTCCTTTCTTTAGCAGATGTTTCTCTTTTAACCCAACACAGTTTCCACCTCCTAGGTTGCAGTGTGGATAAGGCAGACACTCCAAGAGCAGACAGGGTGGGACACTTGGCCACCTATTGCTCTGCCTTTTTTGCCCTGTGCCCATAAGGGGCCGTCTCCCAAAGTGTGACTCCTGGTCAGGTAGCCACTCTGGAGCTGGGTTTGGCAGAGCATCACACTGTCCCCAGTGTGCTATGGCTGACAGACTGACTGATACACAGGGCCCTGTGCCACCAAAAGCAAAACCTTTCCCAGCCCTGACACACACAAGTGTTTCAAAATTTCTCAAGACATCCAATTTTCCTCTCCGTGACACCTCACCCTGTGCAATGGCCTGATCCCACTGCCCTGGAAAAGGGGGAGGCTCTGGAACCCCCCCAAGGCCTTTGTGACATCATCATGTGGGGAACACGGCAAAGGAGGGGTTTGAGACAGGGCAGAAGGGAATCCAGAGCACTGGTTTGTATTGGCAGCTTAAAATTGGAGAATCCCATTCCTAAAGCCCGACAGAGCTGAACAAAGAAACACCATCTCTGCCAGTTGAACCAAAATCTGCATTTTGGTGCAAATAAGAGGGCAACGAGTCTTGTGTTCCCCTGGCACTGGGAGGAGAGAGAAAGAGCTGTGTATGTACTGGGAGTGCTGGGAGGGGCATTGCAGAGGCACTGGGAGTACAGGGGCACTAGAAGAGAGAATGGGAACCATCTGGATGTACTGGGAGCAATGGAGAGGCACTGGGAAGAGAAATAGGGAGCCCTTGGGGGTACTGGGAGCACTGTGGGGAGGGAATGGGGAATTGCCTGAGGGTTCTGGGAGCACTTGAATGTGGAATGGGGAGCCGCTGGTGGTAGTGAGAGGGGGGTGCGGAAACCCTTGGGGTTGAGGGGGCATGGGGAGCACTGGATGCCCAGTGCAGCCTCACATGTGACCACCATTGTGCCCACTTACCCATGTATGTTGGGCACCCACGGGAGCAGTGGGGGGACACACATGTGGCTGCCCATGGTTGCTGTCCCCCAGTGCCGCCAGAGCCCCCAGAGCCCTCAGTGCTTCCAGTGCCCC
>JAREIS010002169.1:0-15024 GCA_030060385.1 Muscicapa striata striata | reverse complement strand
CAGGGTGAACAAGTCTACCCTTCTCCAGGTAAGCTGCCCAAAACCAAGTCTACCCGGTTCCGAGGGCTGGCCGGCAGCCGGCTGCATCTGCCGGACTCAAGAGTAGGGCGCTGCAGCCCGTGGCGCCGGGGTGAACAGGTCTACCCCTTCTCCGGTAGCCGCCGCAGACCAGGTCTACCCGGCTGCGGGCCTGCCGGCTGGCCGGCAGAAACTGCCTTCCACTGCAAGGGGAGTGCGCTGCAGCTGGGCCTGCGGCGCTGTAGTGAACAGGTCTACCTTCTCCGGGCGGCCTCCGAAAAGCAGGTCTACGGGAGCCCAGGGCCGGCCGGGCCGGGCGGATCCACCTGCCGCCGGGCGAGGGCGTTGCAGAGGCCCGCGTCCCGGGTGAACAGGTCTACTCTTCTCCGGGCGGCCGACGGAGACCAGGTCTACCCGGCTCTGGGGCTGGCCGGCCGGCGGCATCCGCCTGTTGCCGGCGGGGAGGGCGCTGCACGGCCCGTGGCGCCGGGTGAACAGGCCTACCTTTCTTTGTGGTGGCAGCCGGAGATCAGGCTTACCCCGCTCTGGGGCCGGGCAGGCAGGCCGGGCATCCGCCGCATGATGGGATGGAGTTGCAGCGGCCGCGGCGCGGCGATGAACAGGTCTACCCTTCCCCGCGGGCCGACCGGAGACCAAATCTAACGGGCTCTAAGCCGGCCAGCCGGCTAGCGACATTTATCTTCGGCCGGAGAGGAGGAAGCTGCAGAAGCAGCGGCGCCGGAGTGAAATGGTCTACCCTTCTCCAGGGCGGCCGGAGACCAGGTCTACCCAGGTTTGGGTCGGCCGGCCGGTAGGCGGCATCCGCCTGCCGCCTGCAGGGAGGACGTTGCAGTGGCTCCGCGCGCCAGAACAGGTCTACCCTTATGGCGGCCGGAGACCAGGTCTACCCGGTGGGGCCGCCGGGCCGCCGGGCGGCATCCGCCTTCCGCCGAAGAGGAGGGCGCTGCAGCGGCCCGCGGCACAGGAGTGACCAGGTCTACCCTTCTCCGGGCGCCGCCAGAGATCAGGTCTATTCAGCTCCGGGTCCGGCCGGGACGGCCGGCGGCATTCGCCTACCGCCTAATAGGAGGGCGCTGCAGCCCGCCGCCGTGGTAAACAGGTCTATTCTTCTGCGGAGCGCCCCGCCGGAGGCCAGGTCTACCCGGCTCCGGGTCAAGCCAGCCGGGCCGGGCGGCGTCCGCCTACTGAAGGAGAAGAGGGCGCCCAGCGGCCTGCAGCGCCGGAGTGAACAGGTCTACCGCTTGCGGGGCGGCCGACGGAGAACAGGTCTACCCGGGATCCAGGGCCGGGCCGGGCCAGCCATCGGCATCGGCCTGCCGTTGCCGGGAGGGTCTTGCCCTGCCCGCGATGCCAGGATTAACAGGTCTACCCTTCTCCAGGGTGGCCGCCGAGACCATGTCTACCTGGCTCCGGAACTGGCCGGGCCGCCGGCCGGCAGAATCCGCCACGGGAGGGGGAGGGCGCTGCAGCGGTGACCTGGTGAACATGTCTACCCTTGTCCGGGCGGCCGCCAGATAACAGGTCTACCAGGCTCCGAACTGGCTGGCCGGCCAGCTGCATCCGCCTCTGCCGAAGAGGAGGGCGGTGCAGCGGACCACGGCGCCGGAGTGAACAGGTCTACCCTTCTCCGGGAGGCCGCCAGAGACCATGCTTTCCCAGCTCCGCAGCTGGTAGGCCGGCCGCGGCATCCGCCTGGTGCTGGAGGGGAGGGAGCTGCAGCGGCCCACGGCGCTGGGTGAACAGGTCTACCCTTCTTTGTAGCTGCTGCCGGAGACCAGGTCTACCTGGCTGCGGGTCGGCCGGCCGGCTGGCGGCATCCACCTGTTCCCGGCGGATAGGGCGATGCAGCGCCCGTGGCGCCGGGGTGAAAATGTATACCCTTCTCCGGGTTGTCCGGGAGACCAGGTCTACCCGGCCCGGGCCATCCGGCCGGCCAGCGGAACTCCGCCTGCCGCTGGCGGGAGGGCGCTGCAGCAACCCCGCGGCGCCGGGGTGAAATGGTCTACCCTTCTTAGTAGCGGCCGCCGAAAACCAGGTCTAGCCGGGTGCGGGGCCGGCCGGCCGGCGGCATCCACCTCCTGCCGGCAGGAGGACGCAGCAGCGGCTTTCAGCGCTGGAGGAACAGGTCTACCCTTCTTTGTAGCGGCCGCAGGAGACCAGATCTACCCGGCATCGGGTCCGCCGGCCGGCCGGGCGACATCCGTCTGCCGCCGGCAGGAGGGCGCAGCAGCGGCCCGCGGAGCCGGGGTTAACAGGTCTACCCTTCTCTGGGGCGGCAGCCAGAGACCAGGTCTACCCGGCCCGGGCCGGCCGGCCGGCCATTGGCATATGCCTGCCGCCAGTGGGAAAGGCACTAAAGCGACCCGTGGCGCCAGGGTGAACAGGTCTGTCCTTCTCTGGGGAGGCCGGGAGACTAGGTCTACCCAGCTCCGGGGCTGGCCGGCCGGCCTGGGGAATCCGCCTTCCGCCAGAAGGGGAGGGCTTTGCAGCGGCCCGCGGCGCCAGAGTGAACAGGTCTACCATTCTCTGGGGCGGCCGCCAGAGACCAGGTCTACCTGCCTCGGGCCGGGCCGGCCGGCCGGTGGCATTAGCCTTCCGCCTGAGAGGAAGGCGCTGCAGCGGCTCGCGGCGCCAGAGTGAACTGGCTCACCCTTCTCCAGGAGGCCGGAGACCACGCGGTGTACCTGGCTCCGGGTCCGCCTCGGACGGCCGGGCGGCATCCGCCTCCGCCGGAAGGGGAGGGAGCTGCAGACGCCGCCCGCGGCGGAGTGGTGAAAATGTATACCCTTTTTCTCCGGGTCCGCCGCCGGAGACCAGGTCTACCCAGCTGCGGGCAAACCGGCCGGCCGGGCGGCGTCCGCCTCCTGCCGGCGGGGAGGATGCTGCAGCAGCCCGCGCCGCCGAGGTGAACAGGTCTACCCTTCTTTATGGCTGCCGCCAGACTCTAGGTCTACCTGGCTGCGGGGACGGACGGCCAGCCGGGCAGAATCCGCCTGCTGCAGGCGGGAGGGCCTTTCTTTGTGGCGTCCGCCGGAGACCAGGCGTACCCAGGGGCCGGGCCGGCCGGCCGGGCGGCATCCTCCTGCCGACGGCGGAGAGGGCGCTGCAGCGTCCCCGCGGCGCCGGGGTGAACAGGTCTACCTTCTGCGGGTCGGGCTGTCAAGACCATGTCTACCTGGGTTCCGGGCCGGCCGCCCAGCCGGCGGCATGCTCCTGCACCTGGCGGGAGGGCGCTGCAGCAGCCCGCGGCGCGGGGGCGAACAGGTCGACCATTCCCCGGGGCGGCCGCCGGAGACCAGGTCTATTTGGCTGCGGGTCCGGCCGGCCGGCCGGCGGCATCCGCCTACCGCCGGAGAGGACGGCGCTGCAGCAGCCCGCGGTGCCGGGGTGAACAGGTCTATTCTTCTCGGGGGTGGCCGCCGGAGTCCAGATCTACCCGGCTAGGGGCCGCCCGGCCGTCCGGCGGCATCCACCTGCCGCCTGCGGGAAGGGCGCTGTAGCGGCCAGTGGCGCTGGAGTGAAAAGGTCTACTCTTCTTGTTGCGGCGGCCGGAGACCAGGTCTACCCGCCCGGCCGGCCATCGGCCGGCAAATACGCCTACCGCCTGAAGGGGGAGGGTGATGCAGCGGCCCGCGCTGCTGGAGTGAACAGGTCTACTCTTCTCCGGGCGGCCGGAGACCAGGTCTACCTGGCTCCAGGGCTGGCCGGCTGGCCGGCGCAATCCACCTTCCGCAGGAGAGGAGGGCGATGCAGCGGCCCGTGGCGCCGGGGTGAAAGGGTCTACCTTTCTTTGTAGCGGCCGGAGACCAGATCTACCCCGCTTCAGGGCCACTCAGCCGGCCGGCGACATCTGTCTGCCGCCGGCGGGGAGGACTTTGCAGCGGCCTGCGGCGCCGGGGTGAACAGGTCTACCCTTCTCCGGGGCTGCCGCCGAAGGCCAGGTCTACCTGGCTGCGGGGACGGCCGGCCGGCAGAATCCGCCAACTGCAGGCGGGGAGGGCGCTGCACCGGCTCGCTCCATCGGGGTGGACAGGTCTGCACTTCTCCAAGTCGGCCGCCGGAGACCAGATCTACCCGGCTCTGGGGCCGGACAGTCGGCCGGCGGCATCCGCCTGCCACCAGCGGGGAGGGCGCTGCAGCGGCGTATGCCTCCAGGGCGAACAGGTCTACCTTTCTTTCTGGCGGCCGCCGGAGACCAGGCGTACCCGGCTGGAGGCCGGCCGGCCGGCCGGCGGCATCCACCTTCTGACGGCGGAGAGGGCGCTGCAGCGGCCCGCGGCGCCGGGGTCACCAGGTCTACCCTTTTGCGGGTCGGCTGCCGGAGACCATGTCTACCCGGTTCCAGGGCCGGCCGTCCAGCCGGCGGCATGCGCCTGCAGCCGGCGGGGAGGGCGCTGCAGCAGCCCGCAGCGTCGGGGCGAACAGGTCTACCATTCCGCGGGGCGGCCGCCGGAGACCAGGTCTAATTGGCTGCGGGTCTGGCCGGCCGGCCGGCGGAATCCGCCTACCGCTGGAGAGGAGGGCGCTGCAGCAGCCCACGGTGCCGGGGTGAACAGGTCTTTTCTTCTCGGGGGCGGCCGCCGGAGACCACGTCTACCCAGCTACGGGGCCGGCCGGCCGGCCAGCGGCCTCCACCTGCCGCCTGCGGGGAGGGCGATGCTGCGGCCCGTGGCGCCGGAGTGAAATAGTGTACCCTTCTTTGTAGCGGCCGCCGGAGACCAGGTCTACCCGGCTCCAGGGCCTGCCGGCCGGCCAGCGCCATCCTCCTGCCACCTTTGGGGAGGGCGCTGCGGCGGCCAGCGGCGCCGTGGTGAAGAGGTCTACCCTTCTCAGGTGCTGCCGCAGGAGACCAAGTCTACCTGGTTCCGTGGCCTGCCGGCCGGACGGCACCATCCACCTGCCGCCTGCAGGGAGGGCCCTGCTGCGGCCCGTGGCGCCGGAGTGAAATGTCTACTATTCTTTGTAGCAGCAGCCGGAGACCAGGTCTACCCGGCTCCGGGGCCGGCTTGCCGGCCGGCTAAATCCGCCTTCCACCGGAAGGGGAGGGCGCTGCAGCGGCCCGCGGCGCGGCGGTGAACAGGACTATCCTTCTTTGTAGCGGCCGCTGGAGACCAGATCTACCCAGCTTCGGGGCCGCTCGGCCGGCCGGCGACATCCGTTTGCTGCCGGCGGGGAGGGTGTTGCAGCGGCCCGTGGCGCTAAGTGAACAGGTCTACCCTTTTCCGAGGTTACCGCCGGAGAACATGTCTTCCCAGCTCTGGGGCCGGCCGGCCGGCCGGCAGAATCCGCCTTATGACGGAAGGGGAGGGCGCTGCAGCAGCCTGCGTCGCGGTGGTGAACAGGTCTACCCTTCTCCGGCCCGGCTGCCAAAGACCAGATCTGCCCGGGTCCGGGGCCAGCCGGCCGGCGGGATCAACCTTCCGCCGCTGGCGATGGCGCTGCAGCGGTCTGCGTCTCTGGGGTGAACAGGTCTACCGTTCTCCCGGGCGGCTGCCGGAGACCTGGTCTACCCAGCTCCGGGACCGGCAGGCCGTCCAGCGGCATCCGCCTTTCGCCCGAGAGGAGGGCACTGCAGCGTCCCGTGGCGCCAAAGTGAACAGGTCTACCCTTCTCAGGGGCGGCCGCCGGAGACCAGGTCCACCCAGCTCCACGGCCGGGCGGCCGGCTGGCGGCATCCGCCAGACGCCGGTGGGGAGGACGCTGCAGCGGCCAGCGGCACCGGGTGAACAGGTCTACCCTTCTCTGGGGCGGCCGACGGAGACCAAGTCTACCCGGCCCTGTGGCCCGCCGGCCGGCGAGGTCCACCTGCCGCCGCCGGCGAGGGTGCTGCAGCGTCCCACGGCTCCGGGGTGAACAGGTCTACCCTTCTCCGGGGCGTCCGACGGAGACCAGGTGTACCTGGGTCCGGGGCAAGCAGGCGTGCCAGCAGCATCCGCCTGCCGCCGGAGAGGAGGGTGCTGCATCGGCCCGTGGCTCCGGGGTGAACATGTCTACCCTTCTCCGGGGCGGCCGCCAGAGACATGGTCTACCAGGCTCCGGGGCCGCCCGGCCGGCCAGTGGAATCCGCCTGCTGCCGGCGGGGAGAGCACTGAAGCGGCCAGCGGCTCCAGGGTGAAAACGTCTACCCTTCTCCGTGGCGACCGCCGGAGACCCGATCTACATCGCTCCGGCGCCGGATGGCCGGCCATCGGCATCCGCCTATTGTTGGATAGGATGGGGCTGTAGCGGCCCGCGGCGCCCAGTGAACAGGTCTACCCTTCTCCGGGGCGGCTGCCTGAGACCAGGTCTACCTGGTTCAGGGCTGGCTTGCCGGCCGGCGGCATCCACCTGCCGCCAGATGGGGAGGGCGTCGCAGCGGCCTGCGGCGCCGGGGTGAACAGGTCTACCGTACTCTGGGGCGGCCGCCAGAGACCAGGTCTACCTGGGTCCGTGGCCGGCGTCCGTCGGAATCCACCTGCCGCCGCCGGCGATGGCGCTGCAGCCGCCCGCGGCTCAGGGGTGAACAGGTCTACCCTTCTCCGGGGCCGCCGCCGGAGAGCAGGTCTACCCGGCTCCGGGGCCGCCCGGCCGCCTGTCGGCATCCGCCTGCCGCCGGCGGGGTGGGCGCTGCAGTAGACCATGACGCCAGGGTGAACAGGTCTACCTTTCTTTGTGGCCGCCGCCGGAGACCAGGTGTACACATCTCCGAAGCCGGCCGGCCGGCCAGCGGAATCCAACTTCCGCCGGAAGGGGATGGCGCTGCAGCGGCCCGCGGCGTGGTGTTAAACAGGTCTACCCTTCTCCAGGGCGGCAGCCGAAAACCAGGTCTACCCGGCTCTGGGGCCGGCCGGCCAGCCGGCTTCACCTGCTGCCGCCGGCGTGGGCGCTGCAGTGTCCTGCGGCTCAGGGGTGAACAGGTCTACCCTTCCCCGGGGCGGCCACCGGAGACCAGGTCTACCCAACTCCGAGCCCAGCCGGCCGGCCAGCGGAATCTGCCTTCCGCTGGAAGAGGAGGGTGCTGCAGCGGCCCGCGGCGCGGTGGTGAATAGCTCTACCCTTCTCTGGGGTGGACGCCAGAGACCAGGTCCTGCTGGATCCGAGGCTGGCCGGCCGGCCAGCGGCATCCGCCTCCCGCCAACGGTGAGGGCGCTGCAGCGGCCCGCAGCGGGCGCCAATGTGAACAGGTCTACCCTTCTCTGGGGCGGCCGCCAGAGACCAGGTCTACCCGGGTCCGGGGACGGCCGGCCTGCCAGCTGAATCCGCCTTCCGCCAGAAGCGGAGTGCGCTGCAGCGGCCCACGGCGCGGTGGGAAACAGGTCTACCCCGCTCCGGGGCGGCCGCCTGAGACCAGGTCTACCCGATTCTGGGGCCTGCAGGCCAGCCGGCGGCATGCGCCTGCAGCTTGTTGGGAGGGTGCTGCAGCGTCCCTCGGCGCTCTGTTGAACAGGTCTACCCTCCACCGGGGCAGCCACTGGACACCAGGTCTACCTGGCTCTTGGTCCGGCCGGTTGGCCAGCGGCATTTGCCTTCCACCGGAAGGGGAGGGAGCTGCAGCGGCCCGGGGCACGGTGGTGAACAGGTCTACCCTTCTGCGGGGCGCCCGCCGGAGACCAGGTCTACACGGGTCCTTGGCTGGCCGGCCAGCCGGATCCACCTGCCGCCGCCGGCGAGGGCGCTTCAGCGGCCTGCTGCTCCAAGGCAAACAGGTGTACCCTTCTCTGGGGCGGCCGCCAGAGACCAGGTCTTTCCGGCTCTGGGGCCGGCCGGCCGGCTGGCGGCAATCGCCCCAAGCCGGAGAAGAGGGCGCTGCGGCGGCCCGCGGCGCCGGGGTGAACAGGTATACCCTTCTCCAGGGCGGTCGCCATAGACCAGGTCTACCCGGCTATCGGGCCGGCCGGTCGGCCGGCAGCATCCACCTGCCCCCGGCGTGGACGGTGCTGCAGCGGCCCGCTGGGCCGGGGTGAACAGGTCTACCCTTCTCTATGGCGGCCGCCGGAGACCAGGTTTCCCGGTTCCGGGGTCGACCTGCCGGCCAGCGGCATTCGCCTTCCGCCGGAAGGGGAGGGTGCTGCAGTAGCCTGGGGCGCGGTGGTGAACAGGTCTACCCTTCCCCGGGGCAGTCGCTGGAGAACAGGTCTACGAGGGTGTGTGGCCGGCCGGCCGGCGGGATCCACTTGCTGTCGCCGGCAAGGGCGCTGCAGCCGCCTGCGGCGCCGGCGTGAACAGGTCTACCCTTCTCTGGGGTGGCCTCCGGAGAACAGGTCTACCCGGCTCCTGGGCTGGCCGGCCGTCCGGCGGCATCCGCCTAACGCCGGAAGTGGTGGGTGCTGCAGCGGCCCAGGGCGCGGTGGTGAACAGGTCTACCCTCCTCCGGGGCGGCTGCTGGAGACCAGGTCTACCCAGGTGCGGTACCAGCCGGCCGGCCGGCGGAACCGCCTCACGCCAGAGAGTATGGCGCTGCAGCGGCCTGCGGCGCCAGGGTGAACAGGTCTACCCTTCTTTGGGGCGGCCGCCGGAGACCAGGTCTACCCGGCTGCGGTGCCGGCCGGCCGGCCGGCGGCATCCGCCTGCCGCCAGAGAGGAGGGCGCTGCTGCGGCCAATGGCGCCGGGGTGAACAGGTCTACCCATCTCCGGGGCGGCCGCGAGAGACCAGGTCTATGCGCCTCCGGATCCGGCCGGCTGGCTGGCGGCATCTGCCTGCCGCCTGGGAAGAAAGCGCTGCAGCGGCCCGCGGCGCCGGGGTGAACAGGTTTACCCTTCTCTGGGCGGCCGCCAAAGACAAGGTCTGCCCAGGTTCGGAGCCTGCCGGCCGGCCGGCAACATCCACCTGACGCCGGCAGGGAGGCGCTGCAGCGGCCCGCGGCGCCGGCGTGACAAGGTCTGCCCTTCTCAAGTCCGCCTGCGACCCGGTCTACCCGGCTCCGGTGATGGCCAGCCGGCCGGTGGCATTTGCCTGCCGCCAAAGAGGAGGGCGCTGCAGTGGCCCGGGGCGCGGTGGTGAACAGGTCCACCCTTCTCCGGGGTGGCCGCTGAAGGCCAGGTGCCTGCCGGTCGGCCGGTAACATCCGCCTGCCGCCGAAGAGGAGGGCGCTGCTGCGGCCCACGGGGCCAGAGTGAACATGTCTAGCCTTCTCCGGGGCGGCCGCCGGAGACCAGGTCTACCCGGCTCCAGGGCCTGCTGGCCAGCGGCATTTGCCTTCCGCCAGAAGTGGAGGGTGCTGAAGCGGCCCGGGGCGCGGTGGTGAACAGGTCTACCCTTCTCTAGGGCGGCCACCGGAGACCAGGTCTACTCGGCTCCGGGGCCGGCCCGCCGTCCGGCGGCATCCTCCTGCAGTCAGAGAGGCGGGCGCTGCAGCGGCCCGCGGCCCCAGGGTGAACAGGTCTACCCTTCTCTGGGGCGGCAGCCCGAGACCAGGTCAACTCTGCTCTGGGGCTGGCTGGCCGGCCCGCGGCATTTGCCTTCCACCGAGAGGAGAGGGTGCTGCAGCGGTCTCGGGGCGCGGTGGTGAACAGGTCTACCCTTCTCCGGGGCGGCCGCAGGAGACCAGTTCTCTCCGGGGTACGTGGCCGGCCGGCCGGCAAGATCCACATGCCGCCGGCGGCAATGGCGCTTCAGTGACTTGCAGCTCCAAAGTAAACAGGTGTGCCCTTCTCCGGGGCGGCCGCTGGAGAACAGGTCTACCCAGCTCCCGGGCCGGCCGGCCAGCCGACGGCATCAGCCTGCCACCGGCGGGAAGGGCTATGCAGGGGCCCGTGGCGCCGGGGTGAACACGTCCACAATTCTCTTGGGCAGCCGCCGGAGACCAGGTCTACACGGCTCCGGGGCCTGCCAGCCGGCCGGCAACGTCGCCATACGCCGGAGGGGAGGGGCGTTGCAGCGGCCCGCAGCGTTGGGATGAACAGGTCTACACTTTCCTGGGGCGGCCGCCGGAGACCAGGTCTACCCGGCTCCGGGGCCGGCCGGCCGGCCGTTGACAAATGTCTGCCGCAGGCGGGGAGAGTGCTGAAGCGGCCTGCCACGCCGGGGTGAACAGGTCTACTCTTCTCGGGCGGCCGGAGACCAGGTCTTTCCGGCTCCAGGGCTGCCCGGCCGTCCGGTGGCATCCGCCTGCCGCTGGCGGGGAGACCACTGCAGCGGCCCGCAGCGCCGGCGTGAACAGGTCTATCCTTGTCTGGGGCGTCCGCCAGCGACCAGGTCTACACGCTCCGGGGACGGCCGGCCGGCCGGTGGCATCCGCCTTACGCCGGAGGGGAGGGTGCTGCAGCGGCCCGGGGCACGGTGGTGAACAGGTCTACCCTTCTCCGCGGCAGCTGCTAGAGACAAGGTCTACACGGGTCCGTGGTCGGCCGGGCCCAGCGATCCCCTGCCGACGCCGGCGGGCGCTTCCGCGGCCTGCGGCTCCAAGGCAAACAGGTGTACCTTTCTCCGGATCGGGCTGCCGGAGACCAGGTCTTTCCGGCTCCGGGCCGGCCGGCCGGCCGCGAAACCGGGCTACACACGGGAGAGGAGGGCGCTGCAGCGCCCGCGGCGCCGGGGTGAACAGTTCTACTCTTTTCCGGGGCGGCCGCCGGAGGCCAGGTCTAGCTGGCTCCGGGGCCAGATGGCCGGTCGCCGGCATCCGCCTGACTCCGGCGGGGAGGGCGCTGCCGTGGCTCGCAGCGCCGGGGTGACAGGTCTACCCTTCTCCGGGGCGGCCGCCAGAGCCTAGGTCTACCCGGGCTCCGGGACGCGCCGCCGGAGACCAGATCTACCCGGCTCGGGGCCGGCAGGCCGGTCGAGTGCATCCGCCTGCCGCATGAGGGAGGGAGCTGCAGCGGCCTGCGGCGCTGGGTGAACAGGTCTATCTTTCTTTGTGGCGGCCGCTGGAGACCAGGTCTACCCGGTTCCGGGGCCGGCCCACCGGCGGGAACCACCTGCCGGAGAGGGCGCTGCAGCGGCCCGCGGCTCCGGGGTGAACAGGTCTACCCTTCACCAGGGCGGCCGCCGGAGACCTGGTTTACCCCGCTCCAGGGTTGGCAGGCCGGCCGGCGGCATCCGCCTGCCGCATGAGGGGAGGGAGCTGCAGCGGTCCGCGGCGCTGGGTGAACAGGTCTACCCTTCTCCAGGGTTGCCGCCGGAGACCAGGTCTACACGGCTCTGGGGCCGACCGGCCGGCCATCGGCATCCGCCTTGCGGCCGGGCGGGGAGGGCACAGCAGCGGCCTGCGGTGCCGGGGTGAACAGGTCTTCCCTTCTCCAGGTCGGCCGCCGAAGACTGGGTCAACCCGTCTCCGGGGTTTGACGGTCGGCCTGCGGAATCCGCCTGCGGCCGGCGGGGAGGGCGGTGAAGCGGCCCGCGGCGCCGGGGTTAACAGGTCTACCATTCTTTGTGGCGGCCGCCCGAGACCAGGTCTTCCCGGCCTGGCCGGCCGGCCGGCCATCAGCACCCGCCTCGGCGGCAGGGAATGGCGCAGCTGCGGCCGCAGCGCCTCGGTGAACAAGTCGACCCTTCTCACGGGTCAGCCGCTGAAGACCGGGTCTACCCGGCTCCGGGGACGGATGGCCGGCCGGCAGCATCCGCCTGCTACAGGTGGGAAGGGCGCCGCAGCGGCCCACGGCGCTGGTGTTTACAGGTCTACCCTTCTCCAGGGCGGCTGCTGGAGACCATGTCTATTAGTGCCCGGGGCCAGCCGGCCGTCAGGCGGCACCTGCCTGCAACCGGCGGGGAGGGCGCTGCAGCGGCCCACGGCGCCGGTGTGAACAGGTCTACCCTTCTTCATTGCGGTCGCCCGGTGATCTGGCTCTACCCGGCTCCAAGGCCAGCCAGCCGGCCGGCAAAATCCGCCTTCCGGCGAAAGGGGAGGGCGCTGCAGCGGCCCGTGGTGCAGTGGTGAACAGGTCTACCTTTCACCGTGGCGGCCGCCGGAGACCAGGTCTACGTATCTCCGGGGCCGGCCGGCCGGCCAGCAGACTCCGCCGTATGCCGGAGTGTATGGCGGTGCAGCAGAGCGCCGCGCCGGGGTGAACAGGTGTACAGTTTTCCGTTGCGGTCACTGGAGACCTGGTCTACCCAGCTCCGGGGACGGCCATTTGGCCAGCAACATCCGCCTGCCGCCGGAGAGGAGGGGTCTGCAGCAGCCTGAGGCGCCGGGGTGAACAGGTCTTTTCTTCTCCGAGTCGGCCACCAGAGACCAGGTCTACCTGGGTCCTGGGCCGGCCGGCAGGCCGGCGGCACCGCCTTTTGCCAGCGGGAAGGAAGCTGCAGCGGCCCGCGGCGCCGGGGTGAACAGGTCTACCCTTCTCCGGGGCGGCCGCCGGAGACCAGGTCTACACAGCACCGGGGCCTGCTGGCCGACCGGTAGCATCCACCTGCCGCCGGCGGGGAGGGCGCTGCAGCGGCCCGTAGCGCCGGGGTGAACATGTCTACACTTCACCTAGGAGGCCACCGGAGACCAGGTCTACCCGGCTCCGGGGCCAGCCGGCTGGCAAGCGTCATCCGCCTAACGGCGGCAGGGAGGGCGCTGCAGCGGCCCGTAGCTCCGGGGTGAACAGGTCTACCCTTCTCCGGGGTGGCCGCCGGTGTCCAGGTCTTCCCGGCTCCGGGGCTGGATGGCCGGCCGGGAATCCGCCTGCAACCGGCGGGGAGGGCGCTGCAGCGGCCCTCGGCGCCGGGAGGAACAAGTCTACCCTTCACCAGGGTGGCCGCCGGAGACAGGTCTACCGCCTGACGCCGGTGAGTAGGGCGCTGCAGCGGCCCGCGGCTCGGGGTGAACAAGTCTACCTTTCTCTGGGGCGGCCACCGGAGACCAGGTCTACCCGGCTCCAGGGCCAGCCAGCCGGTGGGATCCACATGCCGCCGCCCAAGAGGGCGCTGCAGCAGTTCGTGGCTCCGGGGTTAGAAGGTCTACCCTTCATCGGAGCAGCAGCAGGAGACCAGGTTTACCCCGCTCCGGGGCGGGCAGGCCGGCCGGCGGGATCCGCCTGCCGCATGAGGGGAGGGAGCTGCAGCGGCCCGCGTCGCTGTGTGAACAGGTCTACCCTTCTCCGGGATATCGGCCGAAAACCATGTTTACCCGGGTCTGGGGCGGCCCGGCCGCCGGCGGCATCCCCCTGTTGCTGGCAGAAAGGGCGCTGCTGCGGCCGCGCGCCGAGGTCAAAAGGTCTACCCTTTTCGGGGCGGCCGGAGACCAGGTCTACCCGGCTCGGGGCCAGCCGGCCGGCCGGGCGCATCCTTCTCTCGCCGGCAGGAAGGGTGCTGCAGCGGCCCGCAGCGCCGTGGTGAGGAGGTCTACCCTCCTCCGGGCGGTCGCCCGAGACCCGGTCTACACAGCTCCGGTGCCGGCCGGCCGGCAGCATCTACCTGCCGCCCGCGGGAGGGCACTGCAGCGGCCCGCGGCGCCGGGGAGACCAGGT
The DNA here is from genome assembly GCA_030060385.1 of Muscicapa striata striata. NCBI lineage: Eukaryota > Metazoa > Chordata > Aves > Passeriformes > Muscicapidae > Muscicapa > Muscicapa striata. Next base: position 1,613 of record JAREIS010002169.1, on the reverse strand, counting down.
CTACCCTTCTCAGGGCGGTTGCCGGAGACCATGTCCACCTGGCTCCGGGGCCGGCCGGCCGGCCGAATCCATCTGCCACCGGCGGCGAGGGCTGTGCAGCCGCCCGCGGCCCCGGCTGAACAGGTCTACCCTTCTCCGGTGTGGCCGATGGAAACCAGGTCTACCCGGCTCTGGGGCCCGCCGGCTGGCCGGCGGCATCCGCCTGTTGCCAGCAGGGAGGGCGCTGCAGCGGCTTATGATTCCAGGGTGAACAGGTCTACCTTACTTTGTGGCGGGCGCCGGAGACCTGGTCTACCCGGCTCCATGGCTGGCCGGCCGGCGGGATCCACATGCCGCCGGCGGCAAGGGCGCTGCAGCGGCCCGCGGCCCAGGGGTGGAAAGGTCTACCCTTCTCCGTGGCGGCTGATGAAGACCAGGTCTACCTGGCTCTGGGGCTGGCCGGCCGGCTGGCGGCATCCGCCTGCCGCCGGCGGGGACGGCGCTGCATCGGCCTGTTGCGTCGGGTGAACAGGCCTACCTTTCTTTGTGGCGGCCGCCGGAGACCAGGTCTACCCAATTTTGGGGCCGGCCGGCCGGCGGGATCCGCATGCCGCCACCCAAGATGGCGCTGCAGCGGCCTGCGGCTCCGGGGTGAACAAGTCTACCCTTCTCCGGGGTTGCCGCAGGAGACCATGTCTACCCGGCTCTGGGGCCAGCCGGCCGATAGGCGGAATTTGCCTTCCGCCGCAAGGGGAGTGCGCCACAGCGGCCTGCGGTGCGGTAGTGCACAGGTCTACCCTCCTCCGGGGCGGCCGCCGAAAACCAGGTCTACCCGGCTCCAGGGCCGGCGGGATAGCCGGCAGAATCTGTCTGCTGCCGGCGTGGAGGGGGCGGCAGCGGCGTGCGGCGCTGGGGTGAACAGGTCAACCCTTCTCCTGGGCAACCTCCGGAGACCAGGTCTACCCAGCTCCGGGGCCGGCCGTCCGGCCGGCGGCATCCCCCTTCAGCCAGAGGCGAGGGCGCTGCAGCGGCCCACGGCGCCGGGGTGAACAGGTCTACCCTTCACCGGGGCGGCCCCCAGAGACCAGGTCTACCCGGCTCCGAAGACGACGGGCCGGCCGGCGGCATCTGCCTGCCTCCATAGACCAGGTGTACCCGAGTCCGTGGCCTGCCGGCCGGCGGGATAACCCTGCTGCTGGCGTGGAGGGCACTGCAGCTGCACGGTGCGCCGGGTTGAACAGGTCTACCCTTCTTTGTGGCGGCCGATGGAGACCAGGTCAACCCGGCTCCGGGGCCGGCCGTCCGGCCGACCGAATCCCCCTTCCGGCAGAAGGGGATGGCACTGCAGCAGTCCGCGGTGCCGGGGTGGAGAGATCTACCCTTCTCCCGGTCAGCCGTTGGAGGCCAGGTCTACCCGGCTACGGGTCCGGCCGTCAGGGCGGCAGCATCCGCCTGCCACTGGCGTGTAGGGCGCTGCAGGGGCTCGCGGCGCCTGTCTGAACATGTCTACCCTTCTCCATTGCGGTCGCTGGAGATCTGGTCTACCCGGGTCCGGGGCCGGCAGGCCGGCAGGATCCACCTGCCGCTGCCGGCGTGGGCGCGCTCTGGCGGCGCGGCTCCAGGGTGAACAGGTC
>JAREIS010002168.1:0-17167 GCA_030060385.1 Muscicapa striata striata | reverse complement strand
TTCTAACACTGGGTGAATAAAACACACCGCTCATCTTTCCACTTATCCCTGAATATGCTGTCTAAATCCCTTCTGATTTCCCTTTGCCCTGGGTGTCCGTGTCCTTGATTACCTCTGGGAGAATGTGCAAACTCCTCAACATGCTCCCAAGGGACCCTTCAGAATATTTTGGGATCATCATCCTTGTGCTTGGAGCTCAGCTCCCAGTGTTCCCACCTGGACCCCACCTGCCCCCGGCCGCGCCCCGAGGGATTTGGGGAGGTGGGAGGGGGCAGCAGCCAGGCCCCGCGTGCCGTGGCGGGAGCGGCTGCAGTGGGGACCGAGTGCGGCGGGCGGCCGGGGGGGGAAGCGGGGGGGGGGGGGGGGGGGGGGGGGGGGGGGGGGGGGGGGGGGGGGGGGGGGGGGGGGGGGGGGGGGGGGGGGGGGGGGGGGGGGGGGGGGGGGGGGGGGGGGGGCCCCCCCCCCCCCCCCCCCCCCCCCCCCCCCCCCCCCCCCCCCCCCCCCCCCCCCCCCCCCCCCCCCCCCCCCCCCCTTTCCGAGTTTTCCAAAGCAGAGTTTGGTGGAAAGCTCGGGATGGAGAAGGAGAAGTCAGGAAGTCGGAGGGGGCTCAACCGCCCAGACGCACGGGGAAAGCCCCTGAGTGGGAAAGTGGGAAGAGCTGCAGCAGAGCTCAGACTGTGCAGAAGGTCATCCACGGGGAAGCCCACACCTGCTTGGAATGTGGGAAGGCTTTGGGTGGAGCTCACCTAAGACCAGCATCCACACTGGGAAGGCCCTAGGTGTGGAAATGTGGGAAGAGTTTCAGACACTCCCACCTAGCAGACAGGGATTCACAAGAGAAGGCCCTTCCCTGCTGGAAGTTCAGGACCAGCTCCCCTGAAGACACCGGGCATCCACACGGGAGGCCCAAGGTCCGTGGGGAAGAGGCTTCAGACGACTCCCATCCAGGCTCAGAGGAACCCTGTGAGTGCCCGGTGGAAGAGCTTCTCTGCTCCAGCTCCATCCCCCATGGGAGGTTGGTTTTGGGATGATCCCCAGTGCCCCCCGGGGGCCCGGGCCCCCGGTGATCCGGGGTTTGGGGGTGACCCTTTTTGGGAAGAACCTGGCTGGGGGGCTCTGTCACCCTTGTCTCCCTGTTGGGCACCTGGATGAATGCGGGGAAAAACAATCCATTGGGACAAAAACACAGGGGGAATTCCTTGGGGTGAGTGAATTTGTTGACTTTAAACCTTAGAAAATCTTTCTTGTTAAATTCTCTTTCCTAAGGGCATCCGGAATACTAAATGGTCTTGGAGGTCTTTTCCACCCCTAATGATTCCAGGGTTTTGATTTTTTCCCCAAGGGGTTTTCGCAGCCAAATTTATAAACGGGGGGAAAGCCCAAAGGGTTTTTGGGAGACAGGGATCCTTTTCCTCCTCCTCCATCCACCCACAGATTGGGAATCAAAAATCCTGGTTTGGGAGAAAAAGCAAGAGAAAATAGCCTTGGGCTGGGGGTTCCTCCATGCCCAACTTAATCTCAGGAAGTTACTGGGCATCTTGTACCTGTAAGAATCTCCAAAACACCAAGCTTCAGATAAGAAGTTCCTCAAACATCAAGACACAGATCAAAACTACTAAAATAGCAAGACTGAGCAAAAATCCCTTCCAAAATATAAAGATTTAGACCCTGCAAAAAAGCAAAGCCCAATAAAGCCCAGAAACACCAAGATTCACCCTTCTGAAAACTGTGATCGCTCTCTCCAGTCACCTGCTGCATTTGGTGGGAGCAACGCTCCTGGGGCTGGGGAAGAGCCTGCAGATACAGGAAGAGGTGAAATCTTGTACTTTTTCCCATTTGTGCTCCTTGTCCTGTGGCCCCACTTTTCCTCAGTCCTCTTCCTCTTAAAACCCACAGCATCCCAGCGCAGGGGCAGGGATGGAGCTCCAGCGCCCGCACTCCCGCCCGCACTCGGTCCCCACTGCAGCCGCTCCCGCCACGGCAGCGCGGGGGGGCCCGGCCTTGGCAACTGCACAGACCCCATGGCAAATGGCCCATGGCCTCTGCCCCTTCTTCTGTCAATGAAATTACTTTTACAGGACTCCTCTGTCTTCTCTGTGCACAGAATCCTCTGGTGATGTGAAGTTTTCCACACACCTTGGGGCTCGGCCGGAATTCCTTCCCCCGTCCGGGGCGGGGGCAGCGAGTGGAGCTGAAGGTGCCTCACCCAGTTTGGGTGATCGGCTCCCTTGGGGGGCGGCGGCACCGGGCATGGATTGGGGACCCGAGAGTGACCAGGAGACAGACGAGGGACACATCAGGGGGCTGGGAAGAGTTGGCAGCCAGAGAGCTCTGAAAATCTCATCACTGAGTACAGTGGGATCTTCGGGGACTAAACATGGCAGGGCACCCATGGAGGGGAGAAAGGGAAAGCCAGGAAGGACTAACGGCACAAAGGGATGATGATCCCAAAATATCTCTGAAGGGGCCCTTGGGAGCATGTTGAGGGAGTTTGCACATTCTCCCAGAGGTAATCAAGGACATGGACACCCAGAGGGGGCAATAAGGGAAATCCAGAAGGGATGTAGACAGCAGTATTCAGGGGATAAATGGGAAAGATGAGCTGGTGTGTTTTATTCACCCAGTGTTAGAAGATGTGGGGGATGGGTTTGAAATGGATGAGCATTTATTTCTTCCTAATTCTTAATGCAATTTACTGAGAAGGGATTTGATGGCTAATTTGGGAATACAAATTAATACTGTAAAGGTTGTACAGAGTTGTGCCTTTGTGTGGCAGATGTCTGGCAAGGCCTATGCTGAAGTGAACCCAGAAGTGTGGGCAGCTCCAGGAAAATAGAGAAAATTGGAAATGGAGCCTCTCCAAAGGACTTTGAAGCAACCAGGACAAGTGGTGTCTAAAAGCAATACCCTATTCCAAGGGAGGGAAGGAAGGGCTCACAGCCTGTTATTGAGTCCCTGCTAAAGGCAGGGCTTTTGGAGCCAGGGATCTCTCCCTAGAATGCTCCTATCCTGCCAGTCAAGAAATCAGATGGAATCCATAGAATGGTGCAGGACCTAAGAATAATAAATGAGATTATTAAACCCAGGCAAACCACAGTCTCAGATCCTTACACCATCTTGAACCAGGTTCCCTCCTCACACTGACACCATTCAGTACTTGATGTCAAAGATGCTTTCTGGGGATGCCCACTCACACAGGATGCTAAACTGTATTTTGCCTTGGAGTGGGAACAAGAGGTAGAAGGGAAAATGGTAAAGACATGGATGGTCCTTCTGCAGGGATGCACAGAAGCACCAGCCTTATTGGGGCAAGCCTTGCAGAAAATATCACAAGAATTTACCCCACCCCAGGGATTGGGTTAATGCAGGATGTGGGTGACTTGCTCCAATCAGGAGGACAAGAAGTGGTAGAAGAAGCCTCTGTGAAATGGCTGAATGTTCAGGCTAAAAAGCATCTTTCAGTATTTGAAAAAAAAAAAAAAGTGCAAATGCTAGACAAAAAAATTAAGTATTTGGGACATATTTTGATTGAATTTTGTGGTGTATTAACCCAGAGAAGGACAAGGAATTTCAGAAGTAATGTTACCCAGCACTAAAAGGGAGCTGGGGCTATTCTGAGAATTAAGAGGAAATTGCAGGACCCAGACTGAAGATTCCCTGCTCTAGCCAGAACACTGCATGACTTTTTAAACCCAAATAGCCTCAATATTTTGGTATGGACATGAGAAACAGCAAAACTTCAGAAAAATAAATACAACCAAAATGACTGGTGCCCTAGCCATTGCTCTTCCAGATTTAAAAAATAAATCTGAATTTTATGTGTGTTATAGTACATATTATACTATTGAATTTCATCAAAGGTTAAAATGAATGTTATATGTATAATGTTGGAAAACTTGACTCTATGAATATAGTCTATTTAGTTTTGCTATTAACAAAACTTTAAAATAGTAGGGTGATAAATACAATTTTCTTAGACTACAACATAGTCACCTTACAAGCTTTTGTTCATGTAACTAACTCAGAGAATGGTAGAAAAGATAATCAAGAACTACTTGACATTCTTGAATTATGGGACACCATACCCCCAGAGAAGGAAAAAATGTGGATTTACAGGTTGGGGGGGAATGATTTTGAATAATGCATGAAGATCAATGAATATGCAACAGACTGATGCATTTAAGGAATGCAGCACCCTGCTGGTATCACCTTTTGCGTTATAGTTTGTCTCCCATTGTCTTTTATTAAACCTAGAAATATTTACCAGAAAAGCCAACCTCGTTTTTCTTAAATGTGGATGTTACACAGGGCCATGCCAAATGAATTCTTGTGCTAAAATGTTTAACCCAGGGGCCGGAGTGGCCCCATTCTCTGCAGAATTGTGCAGCCACAGATTTAATGGGACCTGAGGCCCAAAAACTGATGGCAGGAGGATCTCCTGTTGTTCAAGTCTGGCTTAACCAAGTTAAAGCTTTGATAACCAAAAGAGCCTCTACATGGATGAGCAGTGCTCAGTGATTACAGAATGAAACTTGTTCAGTGGCACAGGAGGATTTAGAATTGAGGACAGGGGAAGGGTTTAACCCAGCCCCCTGTTTGAACAGCCTGCACAGGGGCTGGGAACAAACTCATGGCTGCATTCAAGGGACAGAGCTCCAGAGCCAGCACAGGAGAGATTGAGGAGACATTCCCCGGCCTGAGGGACAAAATGTGTTCATGGATGGGTCTGCAAGGGCAGGAGAAGGGAAAAGAGTTCCAAGACACGCTGTGATTAAGGAAAGGGAATTAGAGCAAGCGCAGGTCACCGCCCGCATGGTCAGCTCAACCGGCGGAGCTGTGTGTGCTTGGAAGAGCCTGGCACTGAAATGCCCTGAGCAGGAAGGCTCAAATATCTGCTGGGGACAGCATGGCAGCTAACAGGGGGGCAAAAGCAATTCTGACCTCTTCAGCAAACACTGGATTGATTATTAAGCTATTTCCAAAACAATTCCAAGATAAGGGATTGTGGAAGCAACAGACTCAGATGGGGAACTCATTTTTACAGGAAAGATCCTTCAGGAGGTTATGGCTGCTTTAGGAATACAAAGGGACCAACACAAGTCCTGGCACCCCCAGAGCTCAGGTCAGGGAGAAGAAATGAATGGAGAAATAAAGAAACTCATTTGGAAGCTGGTGATAGAAACCAAAATGTCACGGGTACAGCTTTTGCCATTGGCTTTGGCAAGAATAAAAGCCAGACCCAGGGCAGATATTCAATTATCTCCCTTGGAACTGGTGTTTGGAATTCCTTACTCTGGAAATTCTTCACCTAGTTGAGAATAATCCTACTTTTGTATTGTCAGTTAAGTTTGGGCCAGGGATGTGACAATGAATTTTTACTTCCAGGAGAAGTAGAAAAGGTTTGATTTCGTTGGAAATTTTTTGTGTATATTTGTGCATGGCTCTTAGTGATGGCAAAATTTCCATATGGGTTTTTAGATATTCACCATTAGGTTGCCTTTTGCAAAAGTATAGGAGCTTCAAAGGAGATGCTTTATCTGGATATCTGTGATGCAGCTGTGGCTGGAGGGAATGCCCAGAAATGAGGAAAAGATAAACAGACACCACAACAAATCCTACAAATCCATGGACCAGCCACTGGAAAACCTAAAAAATTCATATCAGGAGACAGAAAATCCACCCATAATTACAGTCGCATAATTAGGTTAAAAATTAACTATTATTATTACTATCATTATTATTATTATTATTAGCATTAGCATAATTAGCATTTTTGTTTTTAACATTCATACTATTATAATTATTGTGGAGAGTTTAACACAATGCTGGTTATTGGAGAAGGGACACAGTGAGACAGATCTGAAGGACATGGTGACCTTGAGATGAAGATGTGGTCACAGCTGTCCGAAAGGAGAAGCTAAAAGAGGATGTTAAAACCACAGAAATGCGATAATTAGACATCGAAAGCGCTGATTCATGCGGTCACTACTAACCAATGGTGAGCTTAGCTTTGCAATATGTATGAGGCTGATTATGAGCACTATATATTGATCAGATTTGAGCAAATAAACTGAGACTTGTTGATGACCATCTGGTGTCTGAGTCTTCCTTCGCCGACAAATGGTGACCCCGACGTCGCCCCATCGCTCCTAAAGACCGCGGGGGGAGGACACGCCACGGCGGCGAAGTTGGAGTTGGGTTCCGCTGCAGCCGGGACGGCGCAAAGAAAACTGAACTGAAAGTCGGAAGAGGCGCCCCCAAAGATCACAGAGGTGGTTTTGGGCCATACGGGCCACCGGAGTCTGGAGAGCTGCAACAGCGCTGACGAACAATGGATAGGCAAGTGGCTTATGATTTATTTAAATCTATGCTGGAAAAGCGTATTATCAAGGGTATAGATCTAAAGAAAGAGTTACCTGGGTTGTTAGCCTATGGGTACGCAAAGGGCTGTTTTCTTAACCCGCACACTGTTCATGCGCTTAGAGAGTGGCGCAAATTGGGGGATATTATTTTCACGGGTATGTTGGAAAAGGATAAGACAGCAGATAAGATGGGGAGACCTTGGAAGGCGGTGCAGAATGAGTTATTGCTTTGCGCAGCAGAAAAGAAGGCAGCCGGGCAAGCGGTCGAAGCTCATAGGAGAAATTTGCAATATGGTCAGGAGGGTGACCCATTGGCCCCCGCTACACAGTCTGTGGTTGTGCCAGCAACACCTTCAGCCCCTACCCTGCAGGATGATAGTCAGGCTCAGGCACCGGGGCCGTCGGCACCCCCGGAAGAGGATTTAGAACTCAGTGAGGTCCGGGAGGACTTGAACTGTACACCTGGTGCTCAGGGTCATCCAGGGGAAGCTGTGGCAAAACAAAGAAAGGAGGCATGGCAGACATTAGCACAGGAGGCAATGCGCCTGGGAGACAATGAACTACTAGAGGCTGCACAGGACATGGCGTTCCCGGTAGTGTATACGAACCTGGTGGATCAGCAGGGTAATCCTGCTGGGCTCAGGGACTTTCACCCCTTTAGATTGGAAGATGCTTGCACAACTGAGGCAGACGGTGAGCCAGTATGGAGTTAAGAGTGAGCCTGTGAGACAGATAATCGATTACCTATTCAACACACAACTGCTGTTACCCAATGATCTTAGGGGTCTTGTGAAAATCATGTATACACCTCATCAGCAGTTGCTGTTTAACGCTCATTGGCAAGCGTTAGTAAACGAGAGTGTGGCGGTGAATAGAGGTCAGGGGGATCCACTATATGGACTCACGGGAGATGAGATGATGGGTCTGGGCCCGTATCTGAGGACGGAGGCACAGATGCTCATAGGGCCAGATAAAGTACGGGAAGCTATGCGATTGGCGAAGGCTGCTATGGATAGGGTTAAAGAACCGGGAGGTGTTCCCGCATATATGGGGATAAAACAGGGTAAGGAAGAAAGCTTTGGGCAGTTTATCGATAAAGTAGTAACAGCAATTGAAAAGGCTGGGGTGCGCGACTATGTGAAGGGAGCACTACTGAAGCAGTGTGCTATTCAGAATAGCAATGCTAACATCCAAAGGTTAATTGCAACACTGCCAGGAACATGGACCATTGAGGAACTATTAGAAAGAGCCGCTATGCAGCCGTCTGGGTCACAGGCGTTTTTGGTGGAGGCTATAGAGAAATTAGGAGTGGGTTTACAAGAACAGGCTAAAGCTACCCAAACTCAGGTGTTGGCTGCTCTTGCACCTCTCCAAACATCGGCCACTGCTATTCGTGATCCTCCGAGAAGTAAGACAGGCAAATGCTATCGCTGCGGAAAGGGAGGACACTTGCGGCATGCTTGCCAAGCTACTGGAGTCTGGTGCCAGACCTGCCAGTCTTCCACACACAATACAACGGCGTGCCGTAGACGCCCATCGGGAAACGCCAAGCGGAGCGCGTCCGGTCGCGCGCCGACACAAATAACCGAGAACAGCTCGATGCCGCCACCTTGCGCCTTCAGCCAGCAACAGCAGGGTCCCTCGGCTTGGACCTGGCAGCAGCAGTAGATGTTATACTATGGACTGATAGGCCGGTCAAAATCCCGACCGGAGTTAAGGGGCCTATTACTATTAAGGGTACAAGTTTTGGAGCTTTATTGTTGGGACGATCATCTGCATCTATGATGGGATTATTTGTGTTGCCGGGGGTGATCGATGCAGATTACAAGGGCGAGATCCAGGTTATGGCATACACCCCCTATCCACCTATACAAATTGAAAAAGGACAACGTGTAGCACAACTTGTACCCTTACCCCAACTAACATCAGGACTACTGCCAACTAAGGATACACCACGGGGTGAGCAGGGCTTTGGCTCCACGGGACTTACTCAGCTTACTTTGGACCTTAGGGATCGCCCACGGAAAAAAAAAAAAAAACATTGTCCTCACCTACCAGGGAATGGAGGTCAGGACAATGGCACTCCTGGACACGGGAGCAGACACCGGCATTATAAGCCCGGAGGTTTGGCCAGATGCCTGGCCATCGCAAGCTTCATCGCACTCAATTACTGGAGTGGGAGGATTTACGCTAGCTAGAAAGACACCAATCGTCATGTTATGCATTGACGGCCAGCAAATCAGTGTACAACTATCTATTGTACCACTGCCTCCAACTGTAAATTGCCTCATAGGAAGAGACGTGTTGACCCAGCTGGGGATGGTTCTTACAAATGAACACCCTTTGGAGTAATCGCCATTGCTTGGACTTTCCCTATTCCACTCACCTGGACAACGGAGGAGCCAGTGATGGTTAAGCAGTGGCCTTTAAAACGGGAAAGTCTCTTACAAGCACACCATCTTGTGCACGAGCAGCTTCGACAAGGACATTTAAAACTTTCTACGAGCCCATGGAATACCCCTATCTTTGTGATTAGGAAAAAATCAGGAAAATATCGACTGCTTCACGATCTACGAGCAGTCAACAACCAAATGGAAGCCATGGGGCCATTGCAGCCTGGACTACCAAACCCTGCTATAATCCCTCAAAATTGGCCCTTGCTAATTATTGATCTTAAGGACTGTTTCTTTACTATCGCTCTGCACCCCCGGGATACCAAACGATTTGCATTTACTCTCCCAGCCATTAACAGGGGGGAACCGGACAAGAGATTCGAATGGACAGTGTTACCCCAAGGCATGCGGAACTCCCCTACCTTGTGCCAGCTTTACGTGGACGCTGCGTTACAACCTTTACGCAGAAAAATGCCAGACACGGTAATTTATCATTATATGGATGATATTCTATTTTCTCGTCCACATGAGTTCCAGGAAAACGACATTGAGGACATTCAACGCACCCTTGCTCAACATTCATTGGTCGTCGCACAGGAAAAAATTCAACGATCAGCTCCCTGGAAATACTTAGGGTGGACAATCACTACCCAAGCAGTCAAACCACAAAAGATGCTCTTGAACACACGTATATCCACACTGCATGAGGCCCAGAAACTGCTTGGAGACCTGCAATGGCTAAAACCAGTAACGGGGATACCGAACAACCTTCTTGAACAGCTTCGACCATTACTTAAGGGCACCGATCCGTGCACACCCCTGCATCTCACTCCTCAGCAAAATGAGGCGTTACAACAGATCATGCAATGTGTCACCCAGGGGTTTGTTTCTCGTCGAGATCCAGAACTTCCGGTAGATCTCACAGTATGGCATTCCACAGACCACCTGCTTGGTGCTCTTACGCAAGCTCAAAAGAAAACGGGGGAGGTCCGGGTCCTAGAATGGTTGTCACCACCGCTGCAACTCAAAACATCTCTTGCAACCAAAATCGATCAGCTCGCCTCCCTCATCCGTAAAGGTCGCCTCCGGATCCTGGAAGTCACTGGACAGGAGCCATCATGTATCAACGTCCCCATGGCCAAGGAAACTTTGGACTGGTATTTGTTGAATTCAGCCGAATTGGCTATGGCACTTTTGGGGACAGGAGCTTCCGTGAAAACAGGGACGCTAGCACCGAGAGCATTGCAATGGATTGGAGAATGGAACTGGCTCGTTAAGCCACTCAGAGAAAAGACACCCATACCAAATGCGGTGACTGCCTTCACAGACGCCGGAAAGAAATCCCGCAGAGCAGCCATCGTCTGGAAGGAAGGGGAGGAGTGGAAGAAACAGATCCTTGAAGCCACGCCAGAAGACAGCTTACAAACCTTGGAACTTTTAGCAGTATTGTGGGCAGTAGGCCATTTGACAGGCCCTTTAAATGTGGTTACCGATTCCCTTTATGTGGCCGGGGTTGTTAGTCGTATAGAGGATGCCAGTATCAAAGAATCCACTAATGAGAGATTGTTTCAGCTTTTTATGCAGCTAAAGCGGACGCTTCGACAAAGAACAGCACCTTACGCAATAATCCATGTTAGAAGCCACAAATGGGACATAGGGCTAGGCGAGGGCAATGCGTTAGCCGACAAACTGGTGATGACGGCTGAAGAATCGCCTCCTATTAGCAAATTAGTATTGGCAAGGGAGGCTCACAGCCACTACCATCAGAATGCGAAAGGCCTTGTGAGGCAGTACGGGGTTCGAATTGCAGAGGCGCAGGCCATTGTTAGAGCGTGCCCTATCTGTAGTCATCATAATGGAGGTTCTGGATTAGGATGTGGAGTGAACCCACGAGGGTTGGGCATCAATGAGATCTGGCAGATGGATGTCACCCATTTACAAATGTTTGGCAGGCTGAAATTTATCCACGTTACCATAGACACATATAGTGGATTCATCTGGGCTACTGCACAGCCAGGCGAAAAAGCCATCCACGTAATCAGACATCTAACCAGTTGTGTTGCAGTTATGGGGGTCCCCAAAGAGGTTAAGACAGACAATGGTGCTGCCTACACAGGGGCCAAAGTCCGCAACTGGATGACAACATGGGGAATTAAACATGTTACAGGAATACCCCACTCCCCTACGGGGCAAGCAATAATAGAGCGAGCCAATGGTACACTAAAAAGATATATCATGAAACAGGAGGATCAAACTGACCCTCACACTCGGCTCGCGAAAGCCCTTTACGTTCTCAATCACCTTTGTGTATTTGGTAACTCAGGCGAGCCAGCGGCGGTCCGCCATCGGATGCCTCGAAGCGAACCACCTAAAGATGAGGTGTGGGTCCGTTACAGGGACCCAAGATCTGGTATATGGCGGGAGCCTGCTAAGGTATTGTATTGGGGCCGGGGTTATCTTTGTGTTTCTACCCCTTCAGGAACATTATGGGTTCCGGCTAAGTGGACCAAAGCCGCCTCTGCTCCAATGACCACTCATGGTGCCAGCTCGCAACCCGAACCCAGAGCTGAACAAATTGCGCAACTGGCTAGCCCTTAAGGATTGTGTGCAGGAGCTGCAGCAGTTGTCCGGTTTGCAAGAATCGTGGGACTGGGATTGTCCGGAGTACATCACCTCCTCAGGATTCTTGGAGGACTGCGAGCGGTGCGCCATTCCCAAAGAATTGCGCCGGGGATCATCTGAGTCCAAGTGTTTAAATTGTAAGGGGAGAAAGTGCTGTGGGCCAGCACTGGTGTTGTTGTATTGTGGGAATTGTAAGAGAACAGTGGTGCGCTCACAGTGGGGTCTCTCTAAGCCACTTTGCCAGAGCTGTCATTGGGAGATAGAAACAAACCTGTCAAATTGGTCATGCTTAATAGCGCTTCGGGAGACCACAGGGGCTGACTCCAATGTGGAGGCTCTCCAATTGCTTGAGAATAGGGAGGTCTGGACAACATTGCAAGTAAAGTGGGGTGTCTTATGCGCTATTGAGAGAATAAAAGGTATCAGCAAAGCCGTATCTTAGGATACTGCTGTGAGAAGGATACCATCTGGTTGGCAGACCCTCGTGACAGGGAAAATCTCCCCTCTGAGAATCCTGCATTAGTAGAAGTACTATTCAAGACATCTGGATTGAAGATATAAGGGCAGAATGAAGTGTTTAATACTTTTGTTAGGGCTTTATAGATGCTATTATGCTTCACTACTTTTGCAGGGACCGCGTGCAAATGTTTGGGTAACCATAGCAAATCAAACAGGGCAAACCTCTCTTTGCTTAAGTTTAGGAAGTGTCAACAGTCCCTTTAGGACCTGTCTATTTGGAGTACCAACCTGGCAACCTTCTAACTTTAAAGGATTCATAAAGGATGTTGCTGTGCTGGATGAGACCCGAATGCTCAAAGAGGTAAAACAAAGGACAGCAGGCCTGAATCGCAATCAGCTTGATGGGGGATGGCAATGTCGAATTATATTGGCTCTGAATACCACTCTCGAATCCCCACCAGAAGAAATAGATATTGTTGGGTGTAGCAATGCTAGTATGGCAAAAAGACCTGGGGGATGGTTCTCGTTCGAACCTACTAAGAAGCCACGATGGAATCAGGACCAATACCTGTGGGCAACCCTGAAATCTGACCTACAAAGTCAAGAGGTATATAACGCCCTCTACTCTAAATGTAATGGGGATGGCATCACAGCCCCTTTAAAATTGCCAAAGGGTATATTTTTGATTTGTGGGAATAGGGCTTGGAATGGTATTCCTGCTCGGCCACAAGGGGGACCATGTTACTTGGGACAATTAACATTGTTCCACCCCAATGTATCTGCACTGAAAGCAATATCTCGAAGCCGAGCTAGACATGGCCTTCATGAACTGCAGTGCCAGGAAAGGGACACACCACGGTTTTGGTCTGAGCTTAAACAGGTAGTCGTAGCCACGATCCTCCCTGGAGCGGCGGCTCGCAAGGCGATGGTGTTAGCAGAACAGGTTGCTTGCTGGACTAAGGATGAGCTAAATACAACATCACAAATATTAGACGAGTTGAGTGCTGATGTGTCAAGTGTTAATCATGCGGTGCTACAAAATAGAGCCGCTATTGATTTTCTCTTATTGGCACATGGCCATGGGTGTGAAGAATTTGAGGGGATGTGTTGTATGAATTTATCCGACCATTCGGTGTCAATCCACTCCAAAATTAAGAAACTGCAGGAACACCTACATGATTTAAAGCAGGAAAACGGACTGAGTTTAGAAGGATGGTTGTCCTCCCTGGGACTAGGACCATGGCTTAGCAGTATTATAGCACATTTTGGAGGTACATTGATATTAATTTTGCTATTTTTGCTTTTTGCACCTTGTGCTGTGCGTTGCTTACAGAGTATGATATCTCGCGTAGCATCTCAAATGTGGCAGGCAAACTTATCATTAACAAAAGAAAACGGGGGAGATGTGGAGAGTTTAACACAATGCTGGTTATTGGAGAAGGGACACAGTGAGACAGATCTGAAGGACATGGTGACCTTGAGATGAAGATGTGGTCACAGCTGTCCGAAAGGAGAAGCTAAAAGAGGATGTTAAAACCACAGAAATGCGATAATTAGACATCGAAAGCGCTGATTCATGCGGTCACTACTAACCAATGGTGAGCTTAGCTTTGCAATATGTATGAGGCTGATTATGAGCACTATATATTGATCAGATTTGAGCAAATAAACTGAGACTTGTTGATGACCATCTGGTGTCTGAGTCTTCCTTCGCCGACAAATTATTACTGTTATTTTTATTACTATTATTGTTACTACTGCTCTTACCATTATTATGTAATGAAAATTATCAGTCTTTGAAATAATACCCAACCAGACAGCTCCAGCTCCTGACCTTCCTGTCTACCAATCCACTGAAATGAAGACATTTCACCAGGGATTTAATCAGATTATCTATTAACAGAAAGAGGAGTTTGTGTAAAATTCAATGATTCAAACTGCTGTCTGCAAATAGATGATAACTGAAAAGTGGTAAAATGGATAACAAAGGAAACAAGAAAGTAGCTCATATACCAGTCCAAACAGAGAAAGGATTGGAATGGGACATGTTTTCGGCATTCCTGGCAGACCATGTTTAAACGGATGCTGTTCCTCCTCTGATGTGCTGCAGCAACTCTCATCTTTTTCCCATGCTCGACACCTTGCTGAGTGCAGCTCATTCAGCAGGTGAGCAAGGGGATGCAGGTGGCAGCCAGGCCTGATCCAGAAACGGCTACAAAAGGACAGGCAGTGAGGGCACTGGGAATAATCCCAAAACCAAAGAGGAACCAAAAAGAACAAACAGAATGAATGAGTGAATCTGCTTGGAGATAGAGCCAGGAATTTGTACATGAGAAAGCAATGGGAAAACTCTTTAGTTTCTTTAGTTGCAGCCATGGGTTTGTTGCCAGCCCCTGTGCAGGCTGTTCAAACAGGAGGCTGGGTTAAACCCTTCCCCTGTCCTCAATTCTAAATCTTCCTGTGCCACTGAACAAGTTTCATTCTGTAATCACTGAGCACTGCTCATCCATGTAGAGGCTCTTTTGGTTATCAAAGCTGTAACTTGGTGCCAGATTTGAACAACAGGAGATCCTCCTGCCATCAGTTTTTAGGCCTCAAGTCCCATTAGAGCTGTGGCTGCACAATTCTGCAGACATTGAGGCCACTCTGGCCCCTGGGTTGAACATTTTTGCTCAAGAATCCCTTTGACATAGCTCTGTGTAACATCCACATTTTGGAAAACAAGGTTCATTTTCCTGGTAAATATTTAAAGGTTTAATAAAAGGCAATAAGAAACAAACAATAAAGCAAAGGTTATACCAGCAGGGTACTTGGCCTTCAGCCAAGAGCACACCCTAACTCAGAAAGCATTTCCTTAAATGTATCAACCTCTTGCATATTCATCGGTCTTTCATGCATTGTTCAAACACATTCCCCCCCAAGGTGTAAACCAACATTTTTTCCTTCCCTGGAGGTCTGGTGTCCCATAAGCCAAGAATGTGAAGGATTTCCTGATTATCTTTTCTTTTCTACCATTCTCTGAGTTAGCTGCATGAACAAAAGCTTTTTACCTCACCATGTGATAGTCCAAGAAAAATATATTTATCGCAGTGTTTTTTCTAAGTTTTGTTAATGGCAAAACTAAAAGAAACTATATTAGTACAGCCAATTTTCCAACATTATACATATAGCATTCATTTTAATATTTGCCGAAAGCCAATAATATAATATGTACTGTAACACACATACAATTAAAATTTCTTTTCTGAGTCTGGAAGAGCCATGGATGGGGCAACAATCATTTTGGTTTTATTTTGTTTTCTCAAGTTTTGCTGTTTCTTGAATCCATACCACAACATTGAGGCTATCTGGGTTTAAAAAATTATACAATGTTCTGGCTCGAACAGAGAATCCTCAGTCCAGGTCCTGCAATTCCTTATTAGTCCTCAGAATTGTCCCAGCTCTATTTTATTGCTGGGTAACGTTAGTTCTGAGATTCCTTGGTCCTTCTCTGGGTCAATACAACACGAATCTTCAGTCAATATATGTCCCAGATATTAAACCTTTTTCCATTCTATTTGCGCTTTTTTCCCCCCAAGTACTGAAAGATGCTTTTCAGCCTGAACATTCAGCCATTTCACAGAGGCTTCTTCTACTTGGCTGAAGTACTTGAGAGGTGCAGACTTCCCAATGCACCCACTGCATCCCCCCTTAATATGCACCCCACTTTTGTACAGCTAACGATATTCATGGCTCTGTTCAGTCTTTGTTCTTCTTCTGGGAGTTCCTGAATGTAGCAGGACCTTGGCAGAGCAGCAGTCTGTGTGGTCAATTAATAACATTTTCTGAACCCGGTGGCTTCTGCTGTCACTTCCTTATGTGCATGTCCCTGGCCCTGTCTCCAAGTGGATTCCCAGCATCTGTTTGTAAAGACACTTTCCTGTTCTCCCTTCCATGGGGGTCCAGGCATAGCCAGCAGCTCCCAGCGTTCCCCTGGACCCCACCTGCCCCCTGGCCCCAGCACCCCCGCGAGGGAATTTGGGGAGGTGGGAGGGGCAGCGCCAGGCCGGGCCCCCTGCGCTGCCGTGGCGGGAGCGGCTGCAGTGGGGACCGAGTGCGGGCGGGAGCGGCCGAGCCCAGCGCGCCCCAGCCCGAGCTGCCCCAGCTCCATCCCTGCCCCTGCGCTGGGATGCTGTGGGTTGGGGGAAGAGGGAGCCGGCAGGGGTGCTGGGCCTGGGGGCAGCAGGAGAAGGGAAGGAGAAGCAGGGCTGGAGAACAAAATGGTCAAACATTCTCTGCGTGGGGAAGGGAAAGAGGAATAGTTGGAGGAATAGGAGTGTAGGGAGAGCAGGGTCACTGGATGTGGAGAAAGAGTAGAAACAGGAAGCACCACAAGGTTCCAGTCCTCTCTGTATCTGCAGCCTCTCCCCAGCCCCACAAGCGTTGCCCCAAATGCAGCAGGTGGCAGTGGAAGGGATCCACGATTCTCACAGGGTTGAATCGTGGGATTTCTGATATTTTCGACTAAATGTTGATGCTTAGGTTTTAGGAGGGCTGAATCTTTATATTTTGCAAAGGGTTTTGGCTGACTCGTGATGTTCCAAGGATTTTTGGGCTGAATCTTGGTGTTTTGGAGGTTCTTACTGACACAAGATGCCTAATGACTTCCTGAGATGAAATTGGGCAACGAGGAACTCCCAGCCCATAAAGACGTTTTCTTTTTTTTTTTTCTCCCAAACCAGGATTTTCATTCCCAAGGCCTTGACAGATGGAAGAGGAGGAAAGCCCCAGAGATCCCCAGAGGAGGGGCTGCAAACCCAGCCCAGGGGCTGCGAGGAGGAAAGACTCCCTGAGCCGGGAAGGCGGCCGGAGATGCAGGCAGAGCCAGAGCTGGTGGAGAAGCCTCATGGAGGGGAGAGCCCCACAAGTGCTTGGAATGTGGGAAGAGTTTCAGCCGGAGCTCTGACCTAATCAAGCCTGCCAGATGATCCACACTGGGAAAAGCCCTATGAGTGGGGAAATGTGAGAAGGGATTCAGGGAAATATCTGATCTGATGCGTACCAGGTGATCCACACAGGGAACGGCCCTACACCTGCTTGGAGTGTGGGAAGAGCTTTGGGCAGAGCTCCAACCTGAGAAGCCACCAGCTCATCCACACTGGGGAGAGGCCTACAAGTGTCCTGAGTGTGGGAAGAGGTTTCAGACCAGCTCCAGTTGCCTCAGACATGAGCGGATTCACACAGAGGAGAGGCCCTTCCGCTGCCAATGACCGCGGGAAGGATTCAGCCAACGACACCCCCACTGTCCACAGGCGTATCCACACTGGGGAGAGGCCTACGAGTGTCCTGAGG
>JAREIS010002167.1:0-35002 GCA_030060385.1 Muscicapa striata striata | reverse complement strand
GTTTGGGGCGGGGTTTGGGGCGGGGTTTGGGGCGGGGTTTGGGGCGGGGTTTGGTGTGTCCGGTAGGGGAGATCCTGTTGGAGGAGCAGGTGCGGGGATTTGGGGGATTTTGGGGATTTTGGGGGTTTTGGGGGTTTGGGGGTTATGGGCGGGGTTGGGGTGGATTTTGGGGAGGGGATTTTGGGGTCCCAGAGATTTTTTGGGTTCCCATTGTCATTTTTGGGGTGCCCTGACCCCCCCGTGCCCCCCCCAGCTGCACCCCGTGCCCACCATGGAGAACGGCCCCGAAATCGCCGGGAGGTTCCTGCGGGAGCTCAGCGACATCCAGGTGGGAATTCGGGGGGATTCGGGGGGAATTTGAGAGAATTTGGGGAATTTGGGGAATTTGGGGAAATTTGGGGAATTTGGGGAAATTTGGGGAATTTGGGGAATTTGGGGAAATTTGTGGAAATTTGGGGAGATTTGGGGAGATTTGGGGAATTTGGGGGAAATTTGGGGAATTTGGGGATTTGGGTGAAATTGTGAGGAAATCTGGGGAAATTGGGGGGAATTTGGGAAAAATTATGAGGACATTTGAAGGAAATTTTGTGGAAATTTGGGGGAAAAAAATGGGAGAAAAGTGGGCGGAAATTGGGCAAATTTGGGGGGAAATTGAAGGAAATTTGGGGGAAATTTGGGGGAGATTTTGGAAAAGGGAGATTTGGGGAAAGTGAAATTTGGGGAGGGGTCTGTGACCGCCCCTCCCCCCCAATTTTTTTATTTTTTTAATTTTTTTGCCCCTCCCCCAGTACGGCGCGTCCCGAGCCCCTGGGCCCAGCCCGTGTGACCCTCCCCAAAAAAACCGGTCACGTGACCGCCCCAAAACCAGCGCCGGACACTCCAAGGTCACGTGACCGCCAAAAAAAAAAAAAACCACCCCACAAAAACACACCAAAAAATGGGGGGGCTCCCAAATTCCCCCCCCCCCCTCCCTTACATCCCTATTTTTGGGGGGTCCCAAAATCCCGGCTCAGCCCCTCCCCCACTCCGTGCAATACTCTGGGCTGACCCCTCTCCCACCCCCCCCCAAATTTTGGGGTCGTTCCCCCCCTCCTTCAGTGCCTTGGGACCCCAAAATTCCCCAAAATTTGGGATCCCGCCCCCCCCCCCAGCGCTTGTGAAGCCTTAAACGACCCCTCCCCCCTCCCAAAATCAAATTTTGGGGCCCCTCCCCCACCAAAGGTCAGCGGGGGGTCGTTAATAATAAACAGCCATTAATGACGGATTAATTAATGATTGATTGATTAATTAATTAATTAGGAGTGATTAATGGGGATGGGGGTGGAGGGGAGGAGGGACGTGGGAAAAATGTCCCAAAAATGTCCCAAATTGTCCCAAAAAATGCCACAAAAATCTCCCCTAAAATGTCCCCAAATTGTTCCAAAAATGTCCCCAAATTGTTCCAAAAATGTCCCAAAAAATGTCCCCAAAAAGTCCCAAAAATCTCCCCAAAATGTCCCCAAATTGTCCCAAAAATTGTTCCAAAAATGTCCCCAAAATGTTCCCTAAATGTCCCAAAAAATGTCCCAAATTGTCCCCAAATTGTCCCAAAAATGTCCCAAATCCCCCGAACGTCCCCAAACCCAAAACTTCTCCTTTTTGTTTTTTTTTTTTTCCAAAAATCTCCTTTATTTCCCCATTTTCCCCTCTCTTTTACAAAATCCATCCCGAGAACAATAAATAGGAAATTTTATAATAATAATAATAAAAATAATATTAATTAATTATAGCGACAATAATAACAATAACATTAATAATATCAATAATAAAAATAATACCCAAAAATAATAATAAAAATAATACCCAAAACGGAAATAATAAAATAATAATAATAATAAAAATAAGAACAATGTAACAATAATAACATTAATAACAATATAACAATAATAAAACAATTAACAATAATAACAAAAATATAACAATGATAGCGATAAAATATCAATAATAACAATAAAATACCCATAATAATTACAATGTAACAATAATAACAAAATTATATCAATAATAACAAAATTATATCAATAATAACAATTAAATATCCATAATAACGATAACAACAATGATAATAATAGTAATAATAATAATACAATAACAATAAAAATAATAACAAAAATATCAGGAGTAACAATAAAAATCAATAATAATAACAATAATAAAAATAATAAAGCTAGTAAAAATAATAACAATAAAATATCAATAATAACAATAATAATAATAACAATAATAACAATAAAATCAATAACAACAATAACAACAATAATAACAATAAAATATCAACAATAACAGTAATAAAAACAATAATAACAATAAAATATCAATAATAACAATAACAATAAAATCAATAATAACAATAATAGCAATAATAACCGTAAAACATTATTAAAAATAAAAATATAATAACAATAAAATATCCGTACCGCGGCCGATATTAACGGATGACCCGTTATTAGCAGTCCCAATAAATATTAATTAATGAGGGATTAATTAATGGCCCCTCAGAGGCGGTTGCGGAGCAGGACGAGCCCGCGCGCCGCCCAGTCCAGGTACAGGTGCAGCCCCCGCAGCAGCGCATGCGCAGCGCGCACCGCGCCCCAGGGCGTCACCTGGGGGGGCGGGGACACGGCGGGGGGCGGGGCGGGGCGGGGCAGCGACAGCCGCGACACCTGCGGGGACAGCGACGGGCTCAGGGACACACCTGGGGGGCGGGGACACACCTGGGGGAATCCCCCTCCCACAGGCCCCGCCCCCCCACACCCCCCCACCTCACCAGGTGCCCCCAGGTGTCCCCCAGGTGTGTTTTTTCCCCCCAGGTGTTCCCCAGGTGCCACCATGTGCCCCCCAGGTACCCACAGGTGCCCCCCAGGTGCCCCCAGGTGTGTTTTTTTCCCCCAGGTGCCCCCAGGTGTCCCCAGGTGCCCCCAGGTGCCCCCAGGTGCCCCCCAGGTGCTCACCAGGTGCTCGAGGCACCCCCGCAGCCGCTCCAGCCGCCCCCGCAGGTGCCCCAGGTACCCCCAGGTGCCCCCCAGGTGTCCCCAGGTGTTCCCCAGGTGTGTATTTTCCCCCCAGGTGCGTTTTTTCCCCCCAGGTGTCCCCCAGGTGCCCCGCCAGGTGCTCCCAGGTGCCCCCCAGCCCCCCAGGTGCTCCAGGTGTCCCCCAGGTGCTCCAGGCGCCCCCAGGTGCCCCCAGCCCCCCAGGTGCTCCCAGCCGAGGCGCCCCTGCAGGTGCCCAGGTGCCCCAGGTGCTCCCAGCCCCCGCAGCGCCCCCCCCGCGCGCCGCAGCCACTCGAGCAGCCGCAGGTAACGCAGCAGGTCCGAGCCCAGGCGCGGCAGCAGCGCCGAGGCCTGCGCAGGTGAGACGGGGGACAGGTGGGACAGGGGAGGGGCAGGGGAGGGACAGGGACAGGTGAGGGGCAGGGGGACAGGGACAGGGACAGGTGAGGGACAGGGGGACAGGTGAGGGACAGGTAAGGGACAGGTAAGGGACAGGTAAGGGACAGGTAAGGGACAGGTATGGCAAGTGGGACAGGTGAGACAGGTGGGACAGGTGGGACAGGGACAGGTGAGATGGGGACAGGTGAGCTCAGGTGTTCGGGGATTTTGGGGATATTGGGGTTTGAGGGGATCGAGGGACCCCAGACCCACGAGAGACCCCAGACCCCCCAAATCCCCCAAAATCCCCCAAATCCCCCCGAATACCCCCGACCCCCGAATTTGGCACCTGCAGGTTGGGCAGCTCCAGCGCGCTCATGGCCAGCACGGGCAGCGCGTCCAGCTTGTGCTCCCCCTCCGCCGGGAATCGCGACTTCTGTCGCGACAGCAGCGCGGGAAACCCGCGTCAGCTCGGGGGGGCTCGGGGGTCGTTTTGGGGTGATTTTGGGGTCATTTTTTGGGGTCATTCTGGGGGTTTTTCTGCGTTATTTTGGGGTGATTTTGGGGTTATGGGATATTTTGGGGTTATTTTGGGGTTATTTTCGGGGTTATTTTGGGGTGATTTTGGGGATATTTTCGGGATGATTTTGGGGAGGTTTTGTGGTTATTTTCGGGTTTATTTTTGGGGTAATTCTGGGGTTAATTCTGCGTTATTTTGGGGTTATTTTGGGGATATTTTGGAGTTATTTTTAGGGATATTTTGGGGTTATTTTCGGGGTGATTTTGGGGATATTTTGGGGAGGTTTTCCGGGGTTATTTCTGGGTTATTTTGGGATTATTTTCGGGGTTATTTCTGGGTTATTTTGGGGTTATTCCGGGGTTATTTTTGGGTGATTTTGGGGTGATTTCGGGGATATTTGGGGGTGGTTCCGCGGTACCCACGAGCAGCTCCAGCAGCGCTTTGGTGTCCCCCAGCAGAGCCTTGGCCAGGCTGACGGCGCTGTCCAGGTCCCCGCGCGCGTCCGGGGCCGGGGGGCGAGCGCGGGGGGCGAGCGCGAGCCCGGGCGGGGGCCACAGCCCCGGGCAGAGCCCCAGCAGCGCCAGCAGCGCCCGCCAGGGCGCGCCTGCAACGGAACCGGGAGAGTCGGGCCGGTCTGGGAGATCTGGGGGATCTGGGGAGATCTGGAGGGATCTGGGGAGATCTGGGGGGTCTGGGGAGATCTGGGGCGGTCTGGGGATCTGGGGTCTGGGGAGATCTGGGCCGGTCTGGGAGATCTGGGAGATCTGGGGATCTCTGGGAGATCTGGGGATCGGGGAGGATCTGGGAGCTCTGGGAGATCTGGGGATCTGGGGGGTCTGGGAGATCTGGAGGATCTGGGAGTCTGGGGAGATCTGGGGGATCTGGGGATCTGGGAGGATCTGGGAGATCTGGGGGAATTTGGGGGAATTTGGGGAGATTCGAGAAAATTGGGGAAATTAGGGGACATTTGGGGGAAATACGGGGATATTCGGAGATATTTGGGGAGATTTTGGGAAATTTGGGGAGATTTGGGGGGGATTTGGGGGAAATTGGGGAAAAATGGGGGGATATTTGGGGAAATCTGGGGGAAATTAGGGAGATTTGGGGGAAATTCGGGGAGATCTGGGGAGATTTTGGGGAAATTTGGGGATGTTTGGGGAAATTAGTGGGATATTTGGGGGAATTTGGGGAAATTTTGGGGAAATTTTGGGGAAATTTTGGGGAAATTTTGGATTCTGGGAATGTCGGGATTTGGGATCTGCGGGAATGGCGGGGTTTGGGGGAATTTGGGGAAATTTAGGATCCCGGAATTTGGGGCTCCATCCCGGAATTTGGGGCTCCCTCCCGGGATCCCGGCGCTCCCTCCCCGAATTCCCGGGAATTTGGGGCTCCCGGGATCGTCGGAATTCCGGGGTTACCGGGGCTGGGAGATGTTTGGGCTCCCAAAATTCGGAGGTCGCAAAGCTCGGGACACGCAAAATTCGGGGCTCCCAAAATTCGGGACTCACAGAATTCGAGGCTCCCAAAATTCGGGGCTCCCAAAATTCGGGACTCTCAAAACTCGGGACTCCCGAAATTTGAGACTCCCAAAATTAGGGGCTCCCAAAGTTCCGGGCTCACACAATTCGGGACTCCCAAAGTTCGGGACTCCAAAAATTCGGGGCTCCCAAAACTCGGGACTCCCAAAATTCGGGGTTCCCAAAATTCTGGACTCTCAAAACTCGGGGCTCCTGAAATTTGAGACTCCCAAAGGTCGGGACTCCCAAAATTCGGGGCTCCCAAAATTCGGGACTCCAAAAATTCGGGGCTCCCAAAACTCGGGACTCCCAAAACTCGGGGCTCCCAAAGTTCGGGGCTCCCGAACCCGGGTGTCCCAAATCTCGGTGCGTTTTGGGTCCGGTTCGCGCCCCGGCCGGTGCCGGTTCGGGCCGGTGCCGGTTCGGGGGCGCCGGTGCCGGTTCGGGGCCCGGTGCCGGTTCGGGGCCCCGGTGCCGGTTCGGGCCGGTTCGGGGCGCTGCGGGCGGGGGCGGCGGCGGCCGCGTCCTGTGCGGTCCCGGTGGAAACTTTGATGCGGGGCTGAGTCAGGGGCGGCGGCGGCGGCGGCACCTGCGGAGCCCCCGCGCGTGGGGGCCACCCGGGGCGGGGGACACAGGGGGTCCCCAAAATCCCTCCCAAAAAAAAAAACCAAAAAAAAAAAAAAAAAAAAAACCAACCAAAACAAAAATCCCCAAAATCCATATATATATAGATATATATATTTAAAACAAAAAGTGGTGTTCATTCCCACCTGGGAGCCCCACGCGTGGGGTCCCACCCGCGGCGGGGGGGACATTGAGGGAATTGAGGGGGGGTCCTTCTGCTTGTCCCACATCCCCAAAACCCCCTCCTCAAAAAAAAAAAAAAAAAAAAATTAAGAAATATAAATATATAAAAATGCAAAGCCGCGTCCACCCGCACCTGGGCGCCCCACGCGCGCCCGGTCCCGCCCCCGCCGCCCCCACGCGTGTCCCGGGCCGGGGGCGCGGCCGCCGCGGGCGGGCAGGTGCGCCGGGGCCGTTTGCGGTTTGAGGCGCGGCCGCCGCTGCCCGTGGCCCGCGGGCCCGCGGGGAACTCGCCCGGTGCCGGCCGGGGGTGCGGGGCGAGCGGGGGCGGGGCGGGGCCAGCCGGGGGTCCCTGAGCCCCCTCCCCAATTCGGGGGTCCCCACGCGTGACTTACCGCGGGTCATGGCGGGGCCGGGGCTCCGTGCGCGGGGTCGCCACGGGCCGGGGGGCGCGCTCGGTGTCGCGACAGGGCCACCAGCGACCCTCGGGGTGGCGACAGCGCGGCGGGACCCGCTCAGCGGCGACGCGCGGCCACCCCCGCGGGTGTCACTGCCCCACGGACACGCTGCCACTCGCCGTGTCCCCGAGGTCACCGGGAGTTGGGGACGCGCTCACGGTGCCACCCGCGCTGTGTCCCCACTCTGAGGGATTGTCACCCCTGTCCCCACTCGCCGGGATTGTCCCCACGCTCCGGGATGGTCACAACTGTCCCCACGCTCCGGGACTGTCGCCACTCTGCGGGATTGTCCCCACTCGCCGGGACACGCTCTGGGATTGTCCCCACGCTCCGAGACACGCTCCGGGTCCGGGATTGTCCCCACGCCCCGGGACTGTCCCCACAGACCGGGGCTGTCCCCACTGTTCCCACTCGCGCTCCCGCCGTGTCCCCGCTGTCCCCACGCTCCGGGGTTGTCCCCTCTGTCTCTGTCCCCACTCGCGCTCCGGGGCTGTCCCCTCTGTCCCCACTCGCGCTCCGGGACTGTCCCCTCTGTCCCCTCTGTCCCCACTCGCGCTCCGGGACTGTCCCCTCTGTCCCCACTCGCGCTCCAGGGCTGTCCCCGCTGTCCCCTCTGTCCCCACTCGCGCTCCGGGGCTGTCCCCGCTGTCCCCACTCGCGCTCTCTCCTCTCCTCTCCCCTCCCGCACTTTGTCCCCTCCCCGCCGCGTCCCCCCCTCCCCTCCGCGCGTGTTTTTGGGGCTCCGCGCGGCGCCGCCGGGGTGTCCGCGCGCCCGGTGTCCCCGCGTGTCCGCGCGCCCGGTGTCCCCGCGTGTCCGCGTGTCCGGTGTCCCCGCGTGACGCCCGGCGCTCCCCGCCCGCCCCCCCCTTTATACCCCGCGGGAGCCGCCGCCGCCGCCGCCGCCGCCGATGACACATCCTGAGTCACGGCTTTTCCATTCAGCAACGGCCCGGGGGGAGCCGAACCCCCCACGGCGGCCCCCGGACACCGGAGACCCCCCCGGGACCCCCGGACCGGACCGACCGGGACCGCCCTGCCCGGACAGAGAGGGACCGCGGGGAGAGGGGGAGGGAGGGGGCGCGGGAGGGGGAGGGGGAGGGAACACCTGGAGGGGGGGGGGGGATGCACCTGGAGCGGAACCGAACCGGGACCGGGGTAGCGGGAACGGCCCCGAACCGGGACCGGGGTACTGGGAGCGGGGCCTGGAGGGGGGGGGGGAATGCACCTGGAGCGGAACCGAACCGGGACCGGGAGACCGGGAGTGACCCCGAACTGGGACCGGGGTACCGGGAGCGGTTCCGAAGCTGGACCGGGGGTACCGGGAGCGGTTCCGGAGTTGGACCGGAGGTACCGGGAGCGGTTCCGAAGCTGGACCGGGGGTACCGGGAGCGGTTCCGGGGGGCGTTGAGCGCCGGGAGGTACTGGAGGACGAGGGGAACCGGGAGCGGTCCTGAACGGGGAGCCGGGAACGGCCCCGAACCTGGCCCGGGGTCACACCTGGACCGGAGGTACCGAGCGGGTCCGAAGCGGGGACCGGCGGTACCGGGAACGGCGCCGGAGCTGGACCGGGGTCACACCTGGAGCGGGGGTACCGGGAGTGGTCCCGGGGCTGGTTCGGGGGTACCGGGAGAGACCCCGAACCGGGACAGGGGGTGCCGGGAGCGGTTCCGGAACTGGACCGGGGGTACCGGGAGCGAGGGGAACCGCGGGGGATCCCGGACGGGACACCAGGAGCGCGGGGAGGGTCCCGGGGATGGACCGGGGGTACCGGGAACGGTACCGGGCCCGGCCCGGCTGGTATCGGGAGTGGGGCCGCACCTGGAGCGGGTGGTGCCGGAACCGGTCCCGAGCGGAGATCGGTCCCGCTCTGGGATCCGAACGGTGCCGACACCGATCCCGCACCGGGCCGAGTCCAGAACCGGCACCGGGACCTGAACCCGCACCGGGACCCGAACCTGCACTGGGCCCGCTCCAGAACCGGCACCGGCACCGGGACCCGAACCCACACCGGGACCTGAACCTGCACCGGGCCCGCTCCAGAACCGGCACCGGGCCCCGAACCCACACGGGTACCGCGGGCTCCGACCCGAGCGGGGTCCCGGTCCCGGTCCCGGTCCCGGTCCCGGTCCCGGTCCCATCGGAGCCGGGGCCGCTCCTGCCGTCCCGCCCCTGTCCCGGGGCCGCGCGTGGCCCGGGCCGAACCGGACCGGTCCCGTGCCGGGTTCGGCTCCTCCCGGGCCCCCGGCTCTGACTCAGCCCCTCCCCCCGGGTGTCTCACCCCTCCCCCCCCGGTTCGGGTCCGGCCCGCGCGCGTCAGCACCGGGACCCCCCGCGGGGGGAGGGGGCGGGACCGGGAGGGGGCGTGGCCACGGCGCGGGGGGCGGGGCGGGCAGGGGGACACCCCCCGGAGATCGGGGACACCCCTGAGGAATTTGGGGACACCCCCTGAGGAATTTGGGGACACCTCCCGAATAATTCGGCGACACCCCCCGGGATTTGGCCACGCCCCCCCGGAGGAATTTGGGGGGCCCGGGGGGGGTCCCGGCGCTGTCCCCGCGGTCCGGGGGGGGAAATTTGGGGGGGGTTCGATGACGTCAGCGGAAACCCCGCGCGGCCGCAGCCCCCCCCGCCCCCCCCCGCGCTGCGTCATCACCGGGACCCCCCCGCGCCCCCCAACCCACCAAAAAACGGGGGGGGCCCCCCCAGGGAGCCGCGGGGCGGTTTTTTGGGAAGGGGGGGGGGGGACGCTCGGTGGCCACCGCGGTCGCCCCGGGTGGCCCCGGTGGGGGGGGAGGGGCAGGGCCGTGCGTCAGGCGGTGACGCGGGGCAGGATGTGGGGGGCGGGGGGGCGCGGGGGGGCGGGGGACACGGCGGGGACACGGGGGACACGGGGGGGACACGGGGGGACACGGCGGGGACAGCGGGAGAGCCGGCGGGGGGCTGGGGCTGCGGGGATTGGGGACAATTCATCGGTTTGGGGACAGTTCCCGGGCTTGGGGACAGTTCCCAGATTTGGGGACAGTTCCCTGGTTTGGGGACAGTGTCCCGATTTGGGGACAGTTCCCAGATTTGGGGACAGTTCCCGGTTTGGGGACAATTCCTCGGTTTGGGGACAGTTCCCGGGTTTGGGGACAGTTCCCGGTTTGAGTGTCACTGTCACTGTGTCCCTGTCACTGTCTCTGTGTCACTGTGTCACTGTGTCACTGTCCCTGTCACTGTGTCACTGTCACTGTGTCACTTTCGCTGTCACTGTCACTGTCAACTTTGGGGAATTTTGGGGTCGGTTTGGGAATTTTGGGGCCGGTTTGGGAATTTTGGGGTCGGTTTGGGGTATTTTAGGGTCGGTTTGGGAATTCTGGGTATTTTGGGGTCGGTTTGGGGTGTTTCGGGGGGATTTTGCGGCTCCGGGGGTTGTTTTGGCGCTCCTGGGGCAGTTCGGGGAGGTTTGGGGGGGTTCAGGTCGATTTCGGTGCTCCCGGGCTCGGTTTTGGAGCCGATTTTGGGGTTTTTGGGGCCCATTTTGGGGTTTTGGGGCTTTAGGACCGCGACGGAGCTGCCGGGAGGGGGCGTGGCCTCGGCAAGGGGCGTGGCTTCAGAGCGCGGTTATTTAAATTCGCAGCAGGGGCGTGGCCTCAGGAAGGAGGCGGGTCTTTAGGGCGCGGTTATTTAAATCCGCCTCAGGGGCGGGGCCAAACCGCCGCGCGCTCTGATTGGCCGATTCTCTTCCCGCCCAAACCCTCCGGCCCCACCCCTTCTCAGCCTCCTTTGCGCTGATTGGCTCCAGCCCGGCGAGGCGGGAAAATCCCGGCCAATAAGAGCACAGGGCTGGGCAGAGGGGCCGGGGCCCGGCTCTGAGGGAGAAGGGCCCGGGGGGCATCGTGAGGGGTCGGGACCACCCTGAGGGGTCTGTGAGGGGTCTGGGGTCACCCTGAAGGGTCTGTGGGGGGTCTGGGGTCACCCTGGGGTGGACACGGAGGGGTCTGGGGTCACCCTGAGGGGTTTGTGGGGGTTCTGGGGTCACCCTGGGGGGAACACGGAGAGTTCTGGGGTCACCCTGAGGGGTCTGTGGGGGGTCTGGGGTCATCCTGAGGGGATACGGAGGGGTCTGGGGTCATCCTGAGGGGTCTGTGAGGGGTCTGGGGTCACCCTGAAGGGTCTGTGAGGGGTCTGGGGTCATCCTGAGGGGATATGGAGGGATTTGGGATCTGTTGGGAGGGTCTGGGGTCTCTTTGGGGGTGTCTGAGGGGTCTGGGGTTTGTTTTGGGGGTCTGGGGTCACTTTTGGGGGTCTGGGGTCCCCCTCGTGTCCCTGGGACCCCCCAGCTGAATCCCGGGGGTCCCAACACCCCCAATTTGGGGGGGGAGGGGCTCCCCTTCCCCTCCCCCCCAATCCCTGCATCTCCCTCCCCTCCCCCCCGCCCTTCCCGGCCCCCGATTTCCTGACCCGGCTCGGCCCTTCCTGCCCCCCTCGGAAAACCGGGAATTCTGCGGGAATTCTGCGGGAATTCGGGAATTCGGCACCGCTGCGGCCGCGGGGAGCCGGCACCGGGGTGAGGAGGGGATTTTGGGGGGTCCTGGGGGGGTTTTGGGGGGTAAAAATGGGGGTTTGGGGCGGGATAAAGGGTGGGAAAAGGGGGGGGGAGGGGATTTTGGCAGGAAAAGGAGGGTTGGAGAGGTCTGGGTGGAATTTGGGGGGGAAAAAAGAGGTTTTTGGGGGGAAATGGGGTTTTTGGGGAAAAAAGGGGTTTCGAAGGGAAAAAATAAGGTTTTGAGGGAAAACAAACCTGGATTTTGGGAGAAAAATGGGGGAGTTTGGGTGGTTCTTGGAGGAGTTTGAGTAAAGGAAAAGAAGGAGTTGTAAAAATTGGAGATTGGGTTTGGGGGTGTTGTTGTTGGTGTGTGGGGGTCTTGGGACCCCCAAAATCCCAATTTTTAATTTTTTTTTTTTTTTTTTTGGTATTTTTATTATTATATTTTTATTTCATTTTATTTCCCCCCCTGCCCAGAGGATGCTGCCCGAGGAGCACAAGGAGGGCTCGCCCGGTTCCCAAAAATCCCAATTTTTATTTTTTATTTTGTTTATTTTGTTTATTTTTATTTTTTATTTTATTTTTATTTTATTATTTTCCCCTTTGCAGAGGATGCTGCCCGAGGAGCGCAAGGAGGGCTCGCCCCGTTTTGGGAAGCTGCATTTCCCCGTGGGGCTCTGGATCAACTCCCCCAAAAAACGCCTGGCCAAGATGAGCCGGCGCTGGCCCAGCGCGGGTTCTGTCCGGTGGGACCCCAAAACCTGCCCTGGATCCCCAAAATCACCCCAAAACCCCTGGATCCCCCAAATCCCCCCAAAACCTGTCCCAGAACCCCAAATCCTGCCCAAAACCCGCCCTAGAGCACCAAAATCCTGCCCAAACCCCTCCCCAGAATCTTGCCCCAGACTCCCCCAAAATCCTCCCCAAAAATCCTTCCCCCAAAATCCTCCTCCAGACCCCCCCAAAATCCCATTTCACCCCATTCCCCCCCCATTCCCTAAATCCCATTTCCCCCCATTTTTCCCCATTCCCTAAATCCTAAACTCCCATTTTTTCCCCCATTCCCTAAATCCCATTTCCCCCCATTCCCTAAATCCTAAATTCCCATTTTTTCCCCCATTCCCTAAATCCCATTTCCCTCCATTTCCCCCATTCCCTAAATCCTAAACTCCCATTTTTCCCCCATTCCCTAAATCCTAAATTCCCATTTTTCCCCCATTCCCTAAATCCCATTTCCCCATTTTCCCCCATTCCCTAAATCCTAAATTCCCATTTTTTCCCCCATTTAAATCCCCCATTCCCTTTTCCCCATTTTTCCCCCATTTTAAATCCCATTTTTCCCCCCATTTTTCCCCCATTCCCTAAATCCAAAACTCCCATTTTTTCCCCCATTCCCTAAATCCCATTTCCCCCCATTTCCCCCCATTCCCTAAATCCTAAACTCCCATTTTTTCCCCCATTTCCCCCAGCTCCACCTCCTCGGACACCCCCAGCCGCGCCAGCGACCCCTCGGACCCTCGCCCGGGCGCGGCCGCGCCCCCTCCCAAACCCAAACCCGCTCGCCACAAGCGCCTCTCGCACCTCTTCCACCGGGCCAGCGGCGCGGCCAGCGCGGCCACCGCCGTGCCCGCCCCCACGGGCCGCTGGGCCAGCGAGAAGAAGCTGGCCGAGCTGCTGGCGCCGTCCCGGGGGACATGCCGGGCTCGGCCCCGCAGCCGCCCTGCATCCTCAAGATTTTCGGCGGCGCCATCTCGCGGGGAGCCAACTACAAGAGCGTGCTCGCCACGCCGCGCTGCAGCGCCCGCCAGCTGGTCCGCGAGGCGCTGGAGCGCTACGGGCTGGACCCCGAGGATTTCGGGCAGTTCGCGCTCTGCGATGTGGTGGGCAGGCCCGGCGCGGCCGCGGGGGGCTGGCAGGGCGAGCACCTGCGCGAGGTGGGCGACTGGGAGCGGCCGCTGGTGCTGCAGGAGCTCTGGAAGCCCAAGGCCGGCTGGTCGCGGCGCTTCGAGATCCGCCGCAGGCAGGACCTGGAGAGAGCGGCCGAGGCTGCCGAGGAGGGCGACGGAGCGGGTGAGCGTGGCGAGGGGCCCCGGCGTGCGGGCGAGTGTCCCCGGGGTGGGCGCGAGTGTCCCCGGGGTGGGCGCGAGTGTCCCCGGGGTGGGGGCGAGTGTCCCCGGGGTGGGCGCGAGTGTCCCGGGGTGGTGGCGAGCGGCCCCGGGGTGCGGGCGAGTGTCCCCGGAGTGGGCGCGAGTGTTCCCGGGGTGGTGGCGAGTGTTCCCGGAGTGTTCCCCTTTTCCCCCCTCTTTTGCCCTTTTTTCACGTTTTTCCTCTTTTTTTTCCCCATTTTCCCTTTTATTCCTCTCTTTTTCCCTTTCCCCCCCCTTTTTTTTTAACCCATTTTCCCGCCTTTTTCCCTTTTTTTTCCCCATTTCCCCCCTTTTTTCCGCCCCCTTTTTTCACCTTTTTTCCCCCCCCTTTTTTCCCTTTTCCCCCCTTTTTATCCCCTTTTTTCCTCCTCTTTTCCCCTTCCCCCCTTTTTTTTTTTTTACCCATTCTCCCCCTTTTTCCCTTTTTTTCCCCATTTCTCCCCCTTTTTTCACCTTTTTTCCCCCAGGGCTGCCCCCAGCCCCGCCGCCTCCACTGCAACCGCTCCCGCGCGGCCTCGGGGCCCTGCGCCCCGCCCGCGACCCCCGCGACCCCGGGACCCCGGCCCGGCCATGCGGCGCAGCATCAGCGACATGAACCTGAGCACGCGGCGGCGGCAGCGCAAAGCGCTCAGCCTGGCCGGGGGAGGGGGCGACAGCGCCGCGACCCCCGCCCCGGGCCCCGCGGGACCCCCGGGCAGCGCCCCCGAGCCGGGCACGCCCCCCGAGAACGGGGAGAATGGGGAGGGGGCGGCGGGGCTGGAGCTGCTGGCGCAGTGCCTGATCCAGCCCCCGCGGGACCGGCCCTACTTCCTGCTGCTGCAGGGCTACGGCAAGGAGGTGAGACCCCTCCCCAGTTTAAACGGGACCCTGGAATGGGGGAAATCACCCCAAAAACGGCCCGGAAAAAAAACCCAAAAAAATGCCCTTAAACCCCAAATTTCCCCCAGAATCCCCTTTTTCATCCCAAATTCCTCCTGAAGCCCCTTTCCCACCCCAAATTTTTCCCCTAAAGCTTAAATTTTCCCCAAACCCCAAATTCCCCCAAATCCCCCTAAACCCCCCAAATTCCGCCCTAAACCCCAAATTTCCCCCACAAACACCAAATTCCCCCCCCCAAATTCCCCCACAAACCCCAAATTTTCCCCACAAACCCCAAATTCCCCCCCCAAACCCCAAATATTCCCCCCGGACCCCCAAATCCCCCCTAACCCCCCCAAATTTCCCGCAGGATTTCGTCCTCTACATCATGACCCGCCCCCAGCACATCTTCGGCCGCCCCGAGCGCCGCGGGGGGGGCCCCGAAAAACCCCCGGGCACCCCCGAAACCCCCCCGGGGACCCCCGAGACCCCCGAGGCAGCCCCCCAAAAACCCGATTCGGGGGGTCCCTTTTCGGTGGTCGACACCTTCCTGAGCGCCCCCGACATCCTCCCCCGGCACTGCCTGGTGCAGGCGGGCCCGGGGGCGGGGGGCGACACCCCCGGGGACCCCCCCCCGGCCACCGTGCGGCCATTTCGGGGCGCCCCCCTCACCCTGAACGGGACCCCCCTTTTCCGCCGCGCCCCCCTGCGCCCCGGCGACCTTTTGGGTCTGGGGGCGCACATCCTCCTCCTCTACAAGGACCCGCGGTTTGGGGAGGGGGCTCCCCCCAGACCCGCCTGGCTGCCGCCCCCCCGCCCCTCCCTGGGCGTGCTGGGGGTTTTGGGGTGCGCGGGGTGCGGGAGGAGCCCCCGCGAGAGGCGGGACGAGATTCGGGGGGCTCTGGAGACCCCCAAAGCCGAGCTGCGCTACCGCCCCCAGGACGAGGGGGCGCTGCTGAGGGAGATCCTCAATCTGGATTTGGGGGGCGGCGGCGGGGGAGGAGCGGGGGGAGGAGGGGTCCCGCGGCCCCGCGGAGGATTCGGGGGGTCCCCAGGAGGGTCCCCGGGAGGATCCGGGGGGTCCCCAGGAGGATTTGGGGGCGCTGGCCCCCGCGTTCCTGCTGGGGCTGTGCCTGGAACACGCGGCCCGAGAGTTCCCGGCCGGACACTTCCCCGAGCTGCTGGGCAGAGTGGCGGGGATGCTGCGGGAGACCGTCTGGGTGAGACACTGGGGACATTGGGGGACACTTGGGGGACATTGGGGACATCGGGGGGGTTTGGGACATTGGGGAAATTCGGGGGTTTTGGGAGGAACTGGGGGGAAATACGGGCGGGGATGCTGCGGGAGACCGTCTGGGTGAGACACCGGGGACATTGGGGACATTTTGGGGACATTTGGGGATCAGGGACATTAGGGGAATGGGGGGACACTGGGGAAATGGGGGGGAAATTGGGAAATTTTGGGGGGAACTGGGGGGAAATACAGGAGAAGGTCTGGGTGAGCCTGGGTGGGATTTTTGGGGGCGTTTGGGGACATTTGGGGGTCCCTCGGTCTCTGCAGGAGAAGATCAAGGAAATCGGGGACCGGCAGCCAGAGAGGTGAGGGAAAAACCCCAAAAACCCCAAAAACCACCCCTGAGACCCCAAAAAACCAAAATCACCCCAGAACCTCCCCAGAGACCCCAAAAACATCCCAAAAACCTCCCCAGAGACCCCAAAACCCCAAAAACCACCCCAAAACCTCCCTAGAGACCCCAAAATACCCCAAAACCTCCTCAAAGACCCCCCAAAAACCCCAAACCCCCTCTGGGACCCCCCAAATCCCCTCCAGGACCCCCAAAACCCCCTCTGAGACACCCCAAAATCTCCCCAGAGATCCCAAACCCCTCTGGGACTCCCCAAACCCCCTCTGGGACCCCCCAAACCCCCTCCCAATTTTTGGGGTCGCTCCCCCCCAGCCCCCCGGACGGGGACCCCCCCCCCCCGCTGGACCTGGCCGGGGTCAGCTCGGACCTGCGGCCGCTGCTGCTGTGGCTGGCCAACGCCCTGGAGCTGCTGAACCTGGCCCAGGGACACCTGCAGGCCCTGGAGAGAGAGCTGGACATCGAAGGTGGGACTGGGATAGACTGGGATAGACTGGGAATGCACTGGGATAGACTGGGATAGACTGGGATGGACTGGGAGGGACTGGGAATGCACTGGGAATGGACAGACTGGGCTGGCCAACGCCCTGGAGCTGCTGAACCTGGCCCAGGGCCACCTGCAGGCCCTGGAAAAGGAGCTGGACATCGAAGGTGGGACTGGGATAGACTGGGATATACTGGGATAGACTGGGAATGCACTGGGATGGACTGGGAATGCACTGGGATATACTGGGATAGACTGGGAGGAACATTTTAGGGTCTGATCCTGGGTTTTGGGGTTATTTTTGAGGTTATTTTGGGGTTATTTATTTTGGGGTTATTTCTGGGGTTATTATGGGATGGAGTTCGGAGTTTATTTTGGGGTTATTTTGGGGTTATTTTAGGGTGGATTTTGGGGTTATTTTGGGGTTATTTCTGGGGTTATTATGGGATGGAATTTGGAGTTTATTATGGGGTGGATTTTGGGGTTATTATGGGGTGGATTTTGGGGTTATTATGGGGTGGATTTTGGGGTTATTATGGGGTTGTTTTGGGGTTATTATGGGGTGGATTTTGGGGTTATTTTTGGGGTTATTTTGGGATTATTATGGGGTTATTTTGGGGTTATTATGGGATGTAGGGCCATGCCCAGAGCTGGAGCAGGACCTGGAGCGCTGTGACGAGGCGCTGGGGGTGCTGGACGAGGTCATCATGTCCACGTTCCAGCAGAGCGTCTACTACCTGACCAAGGTGAGCCCAAACCCCCCCAAAATCCTCCCCAAATCGCCCTGTAACCCCCAAACCCCCTCTAACCCCAGACCCTGTACTAGGCCCTGCTGGACACCAACCCCTCCGTGGGGCTTTGAAACCCCCCAAATCCCCCCAAAATCCTCCCCAAATCACCCCAAAATCCCCTGTAACCCCTTTAAACCCCTCAAATCCCCCCCAAACCCCCCTGTAACCCCCAAACCCCCAATCCCCAAACCCTGTACTAGGCCCTGCTGGACACCAACCCCTCCGTGGGGCCTTGAAACCCCCCAAAATCCCCCCAAACCCCCCTGTAACCCCCAACCCCCAGACCCTGTACTGGGCCCTGCTGGACACCAACCCCTCCGTGGGGCCTTGAAACCCCAAAATCACCCCAAAATACTCCCCAAATCCCCTGTAACCCCCAAACCCCCTCTAACCCCAGACCCTGTACTGGGCCCTGCTGGACACCAACCTCCCGTGGGGCCTTGAAACCCCAAATCCCCCTCAAACCCCTAGAAACCCCAAAATCCCCCAAATCCCCCAAATCACCCCCAAATCCCCTGTAACCCCAGACGCTGTACTCGGCGCTGCTGGACACCAACCCCTCCGTGGGGCCTTGAAACCCCCCAAATCCCCCTCAAACCCCTTGAAACCCCCCAAATCCCCCCCAAATCCCCCCAAATCCCTCCAAAATCACCCCAAATCCCCTGTAACCCCAGACGCTGTACTCGGCGCTGCCCGCCCTGCTCGACACCAACCCGTTCGTGGGCGCGGGGGAGCCGCGGGCGGGGCCGGACCTGGGCGGGGTCCCCGAGGGGCTGCGCCCGCCCCTGGCCGTGTTCCGGGCCGTGCTGGCGCTGACCCGCGAGTGCCACCTGCACCCCGACCTGGTGTCGCAGACCTTCGGCTACCTGTTCTTCTTCTCCAACGCCTCGCTCTTCAACACCCTCATGGAGAAAGGTGCGCGGCTTGGGGGGTTCGGGGGGGATTTGGGGAGTCTCAGAGGGGTTTTGGGGAGGTTTTGAGGTGATTTGGGGTGGATTTGGGGTGGATTTGGGGTGTCAGAGAGGGGTTTGGGGAGGCTGGGGGATTTAGGGGGTTTGGGGGACTTTAGATGGTTTGGGGGGGATTTGAGGTGTCTCAGAGGGGTTTTGGGGAGGTTTTGGGGTGGTTTGGGGTGAATTTGGAGGGGATTTGGGGTGGATTTGGGGTGTCTCAGAGGGGTTTGGGGAGGCTGGGGGGGATTTAGGGGGGTTTTGGGGGGACTTTAGATGGTTTGGGGGGGATTTGAGGAGTCTCAGAGGGGTTTTGGGGAGGTTTTGAGGTGGTTTGGGGTGAATTTGGAGGGGATTTGGGGTGGATTTGGGGTGTCAGAGAGGGTTTGAGGAGTCGGGGGATTTAGGGGGATTTTGGGGGATTTGAGGTGGTTTGGGGGATTTGGGGAGTCTCAGAGGGGTTTTGGGAGGTTTTGAGGTGGTTTGGGGTGAATTTGGAGGGGATTTGGGGTGGATTTGGGGTGGATTTGGGGTGTCTGAGAGGGGTTTGAGGAGACTGGGAGGGATTTGGGGGGATTTTGGGGGGGTTTGGGGGATTTTGGGGAGTCTGAGAGGGGTTTAGAGGGGATTTGGGGATATTTGGGGGATTTTGGGTGGGTTTGAGGGGGATTTGAGGTGGTTTGGGGAGGATTTGAGGGGCCTCAGAGGGGTTTGGGGGGATTTTGGGGGGGATTTGGGGAGGTTTTGGGGCTCTGAGAGGCATTTGGGTGGATTTTGAGGGGTCTCAGAGGGGTTTGGGGGGGATTTTGAGGGATTTTAGGGGGATTTGGGGTGGTTTGGGGAGGATTTGGG
The DNA here is from genome assembly GCA_030060385.1 of Muscicapa striata striata. Lineage (NCBI taxonomy): Eukaryota > Metazoa > Chordata > Aves > Passeriformes > Muscicapidae > Muscicapa > Muscicapa striata. The sequence goes on along the minus strand of JAREIS010002167.1, from coordinate 16,043 downwards.
GAGTCTCAGAGGGATCTGGGGGAGATTTGGGAGGATTTTAGGGGGTTTTGGGGGAGTCTGAGGGCGGTTTGGTGGGGTCTGAGGGGTTCAGGGGGGATTTTGGGGGTGGAAAAAAACCCAAATTTCCCCAAACTCCCCCAAATTTCCCCCAAATTTCCTCACATTTCCCCCAAACTCCCCCAAATTTCCCCAGATTTGCCCCAATATCCTGAATTGTCCCCAAATTCTCCCACCCCCAGGCAGCGCGGGGCCGTTCTTCCAGTGGTGGGTCGGGGTCCGGCTCCGAACCAACCTGGACCTGGTTCTGGACGGGCTGGGGGCGCTGGGGCTGGGGGACATCGCGGGAGACTTCTTCAGGAAACTGTCAGCCACGGCCAACCTGCTGTGCACGCCCAGGGGCTGCCTGGAACAGGTGAGGGACACACCTGGGGCAGGTGAGACACACCTGAGATACACCTGGGACAGGTGAGGGACACACGTGGGCACACCTGGGGCAGGTGAGACACACCTTGGCACACCTGGGGAGGTGACACTGCAGGCTCCAGGTGTGTGTGGGTGGGGGGATCCCTGTCCCAGGTGTGTGTGTACCTATCCTAGCTGTGTCTCTACCTGTCCTAGCTGTGTGTGTACCTGTCCCAGGTGTGTGTGTGTACCTGTCCCAGGTGTGTATGTACCTGTCCTAGGTGTGCACACCTGTCCTAGCTGTGTCTGTACCTGTCCCAGGTGTGTGTGTACCTATCCTAGCTGTGTCCGTACCTGTCCCAGGTGTGTGTGTACCTATCCTAGCTGTGTCTGTACCTGTCCCAGGTGTGTATGTACCTGTCCCAGGTGTGCACACCTGTCCTAGCTGTGTCTGCACCTGTCCCAGGTGTGTGTGTACCTGTCCCAGGTGTGTGTGTACCTGTCCCAGGTGTGTCCGTACCTGTCCCAGGTGTGTGTGTACCTATCCTAGCTGTGTCTGTACCTGTCCCAGTGTGTCCATACCTGTCCCAGGTGTGTGTGTACCTATCCTAGCTGTGTCCGTACCTGTCCCAGCCCCTCCCTCAGGTGTGTCAGTACCTGTCCCAGGTGTGTCAGTACCTGTCCCAGGTGTGTATGTACCTGTCCTAGGTGTGTCTGTACCTGTCCCAGGTGTGTATGTACCTGTCCCAGGTGTGCACACCTGTCCTAGCTGTGTCTGCACCTGTCCCAGGTGTGTCCGTACCTGTCCCAGGTGTGACCGTACCTGTCCCAGGTGTGTATGTACCTGTCCTAGCTGTGTCTGTACCTGTCCCAGGTGTGTCCATACCTGTCCCAGGTGTGTGTGTACCTATCCTAGCTGTGTCCGTACCTGTCCCAGCCCCTCCCTCAGGTGTGTGTGTACCTGTCCCAGGTGTGCACACCTGGCCCAGGTGCCAGCCCCTCCCGCAGGTGTGCACACCTGTCCCAGCCCCTCCCCCGTCCCCCCCAGGCCACCTGGGCGCGGCTCCGTGCCGAGTTCCCGGCGCTCTCACCTGCGCAGCTGCACCACGTCCTGCGCCATTACCGGCTGGGGCGGGGCCGCTGCGCCCCCCCCGCCTGGAGCCCCTCACCTGAGGAGAGCGGCGAGGCCAACACAGGTGAGACACACCTGGGCACACCTGGGCACACCTGGGATATACCTGGGGCACACCTGGGCACACCTGGGACAGCTGGGACACACCTGGGGATGGGTGGGCACACCTGGGTAAAACCTGTGTCACATCTGTATCACCTGTGTTACCTGTATCACACCTGTATCACACCTGTATCACACCTGTATCACACCTGTATCACACCTGTCTCTCCCCTGTCTCTCCCCTGTCTCTCCCCTGTCTCTCCCCTGTCTCTCACCTGTCTCTCACCTGTCTCTCCCCTGTCTCTCCCCTGTCTCTCCCCTGTCTCTCACCTGTCTCTCACCTGTCTCTCACCTGTCTCTCACCTGTCTCTCACCTGTCTCTCACCTGTCTCTCTCCTGTCTCTCTCTTGTCTCTCTCCTGTCTCTCTCTTGTCTCTCCCCTGTCTCTCCCCTGTCTCTCTCACCTGTCTCTCTCACCTGTCTCTCACCTGTCTCTCACCTGTCTCTCACCTGTCTCTCACCTGTCTCTCACCTGTCTCTCACCTGTCTCTCACCTCTCACCTGTCTCTCCCCCGTCTCTCTCACCTGTCTCTCACCTGTCTCTCCCCCGTCTCTCCCCCGTCTCTCACCTGTCTCTCACCCGTCTCTCACCCGTCTCTCACCCGTCTCTCTCCTGTCTCTCACCTGTCTCTCTCACCTGTCTCTCCCCTGTCTCTCACCTGTCTCCCCCGTCTCTCCCCCGTCTCTCCCCTGTCTCTGACCTGTCTCTCCCCCGTCTCTGACCTGTCCCACCTGTCCCCAGGTGACATTTTCGAGAGTTTCCAGGAGCACCCGCCGCTGCTGCTGCCCACGCGGGGTTCCGGCTGCGCCCGGGGCTGGCGCTGGGCCCGGGGCGCTCCTGCGGGCGCTGCTGGGGCTGCGGCGCCGCCTCTGGCAGCTCGAGGGGGCGGGGACCCCGGGGCAGACACACAATAGCCAAAATAAACCCAAATAACCACCCAAAAACGGGTATGGACCGAAACGGGCACAAAATCCACACCCAGAAACGGGTACGGACCGAAATGGGCACAAAATCCACACCCAGAAACGGGTACGGACCGAAATGGGCACAAAATCCACACCCAAAACGGGTACGGACCGAAATGGGCACAAAATCCACACCCAGAAACGGGTACGGACCGAAATGGGCACAAAATTCACACCCAAAAACGGGTACGGACCGAAATGGGCACAAAATCCACACCCAAAAACGGGTATGGACCGAAATGGGCACAAAAAAACCCAAAATTCCCACCCCAAATATATATATATATACAAAAATCTGCACAAAAGAAACAAACAAAAAAATTCCCACCCCCAAAAAATATATATACAAAAATCTGCACCAAAACAAACAAAATTCCCACCCAAAAATATATATACAAAAATCTGAACCAAAAAAACCGAAATTCCCAAATTCAGCCCCAAAAAATCCCAAAATTCAGCCAAAAAAAATCTCAATTTCAGCCCCAAAATTCCCAAATTCAGCCCCCAAAAAATTCGCAAATTCTGCCCAAAATCTCTCCAAAATCACCCCAAAAATCCCCCCAAAATCCACCCAAAAATGCGCCCAAAAATCCCCCAAAAAATCCACCCGGGGACCCCCAAAATCCGCCCTGGGACCCCCAGAAATCCCCCCCCAAATAACGCGAGGATTTTGGGGGTCACTCCTTTATTTTGGGGGTCACCCCTTTGGGGGTCAGCTCTTTATTTTGGGGTCACCCCTTTATTGGGGGAAAATGGAGATTTTGGGGAAAATGAGGATTTTGGGGAAAAAAAGGAGGTTTTTGGGGGAAAAAGGAGATTTTTGGATTTTGGGGGAAAGGGAGATTTTGGGGTTTTGAGGGGAATGGAGATTTTGGGGGAAAATTTGAGATTTTTGGGGGTTCTGGGGGCAGGATCGGGGAGGGGTCCTGGCAGGTTCTGGGGAGGTCGCATGGAATTTGGGGAGGGTCGCACCCGGTAGAAGTTGTAGATTTTGTTGCCGTGGAGGCGCCGTGCCAGGGCAGGGCACAATCCAAAACCAGGTCCTGCCCCTCCTCCACCCACAGCTGCCACTGGGGGGAGGAGGGTGAGACCCTCCCAAATTCACACCCCCCGAAATCGCCCTCGGGGATCTGGTCCCAAATAGAGACCCCCAAAAAAAAAAAAAAATCCCTCCCGAGACCCCCAAAAATCCCCCAGAATTCCCCAGGACCCTCAGGGACCCCCCAAAATCCCCCCCAGGAACCCCCAACCCCCAGGATCCCCTAAACCCCCGGGCCCCCCCAAAATCCCCCCTGAATCCCCCAAATCCCTCCTAGGACCCCCAAACTCCCCTCGAGACCCCTAAAATCCCCTCAGGGACCCCCAACCCCTCCAGGACCCCCAAACCCCCGAGACCCCCAAAATCCCCCAGGACCCCCAGGATCCCCCAAAATTCCCCAGGATCCTCCCAGGACCCCCAAACCCCCCGGGCCCCCCAAAATCCCCCAAACCCCCAAATTCCCCGGGCCCCCAAACTCCTTTCGAGACCCCCTAAATCTCCCCTGACCCCCAAAATCCCCCAAACCCCTGACCCCAAACCCCCCAAAACCCCCAAATCCCCAAACCCCCTCACCCCCGCAGTCCACGCCGCGGTTGCAGGCGAAGCGCGTCAGGTTGCAGAACACGCACTGATCCACACCACCTCCATCCGCCCTGCGCCACAATTTGGGAATTTTGGGGGCTCAAAATCACCTGGGAGGGTCCGACCCCAGAATCCCCGACCCCAAATCCCCCCGGCCCCGCTTACTGCATTTATTGGGGCAGTAAACTGTGGAAAAACGGGAAATTCAGGGTTAAAAATGGGCATTTTGGGGGAAATTTGGGGATTTTTGGGGGTGGGGTTGGGATTTGGGGGTCCTAGGAGGATTTTGGGGAGGATTTTTGGGGGAGGTTCCGAGGGGGAATTTTGGGGATTTTTGGGGGGTCACAGGAAGGATTTTGGGGAGGATTTTTGGGGGGTGGGATTGGGTTTTTGGGGGGCTCTGGGTGGGTTTTGGGGGAGGATTTTGGGGATTTTTGGGGTCCTAGGAGGGTTTTGGGAGGATTTTTGGGGGTGTCTCCAAGGGCGAATTCCGAGGGAATTTTGGGGATTTTTGGGGATTTTGGGGGCTCCGGGTGGATTTTGGGAGGATTTTTTGGGAGGCTCCGAGGGTCAATTCCGGGGGATTTTGGGGTCCCCAGGCCCACCCTGGCTCTGGAAGCGCTTCATGATCCGCTCGAAATCCTCTTTGATCTCGTGCATGGCCCAGAGCATCTCCTGGTAGATCCGCCTGTCTGCGGAGAAATTTGGGCAATTTTGGGCAAGTTTGGGCAATTTGGGGCTTTTTTTGGGGTCTTGGGTCCCCCACGCTGGGATTAGGGATTAACTCCCAATTAACGGCATCGGACCCAATTAATGGGTCTGGAGTTAATGAGAGTGAAAAAAATCCTGAGAAATGAGATTAAAATCTCTAAAAATGACCGAAAGATGCACAAAAATGAGATAAAATCCCCCAATTTACCCCAAAATCCACAAAAAAAATGAGATAAAAATCCCTAAAAACGAATCCAAAAATCCACAAAAATGAGATAAAAATCACCCAAAAAATTACCTCAAAAATCCACAAAAAAAGGACATAAAAATCCCTAAAAACGAATCCAAAAATCCACAAAAAATGAGATAAAAATCTCCCCAAAAATTACGTCAAAAATCCACGAAAAACGACCTGAAACAGCCCAGTGAGTGACCCCATAAAGCCGTAATTAACCCCATTAAGATCCAGAATTAATGACCCAATAAAACCCCAGTAAAAACCCAATTAAACCCCAAAAAATCCCCCAAAAATTACCCCATCAAACCCCTATAAAAACCCAATTAAACCCCAAAAAATCCCCAAAATGACCCAATTAAATCCCAAAAAAACCCCAATTAAACCCCAATAAAAACCCAATTAAAACCCCAATAAAATCCCAATTAAATCCCAAAAAATCCCCAAAATGACCCAATAAAATCCCAATAAAACTCCAATTAAGTCCCAAAAAATCCCCCCACAAAAACCCTAATTAAACCCCAAAAAATCCCCAATTAAACCCCAATGAACCCAAATTAACCCCATTGTCCCCGGGGGGTTTTTTGGGGCGGATTTTTGGGTCCCCCCGCGGTTTTGGGGTCACCTCGGGCGTCCTGGGCCATGACCCTGGCCAGAGTCCGGCGGAACTGGAGCGAGGCTTCGTCCAGGGTGGCCTGGTCTGGGGGGGCGGGGGGGTCACGGGGGGACCCCAAAAACACCCGCACCCCCCCAAAAGAAATCCTCCCCAAAATTCACAAAATCCTCCTCCAAAATTCCCCAAATCTCCCCCCAAAATCCCCACCCCAAATCCCGCCAAAATCTTCCCCAAAATTCCCCAAAATCCTCCCCAAAATCTCCCCAAATTTCTCCCCAAAATCCTCCCCAAAATTCTCCAAATCCTCCCCAAAATCCCCCCAAAATCCCCCCCAAATTCCTCCCCAAAATCCTGCCCAAAATTCCCCAAATCCCCCCCATAATCCCCCCCAAATCCCCCCCAAAATCCTCCCCAAAATTCCCCAAATCCCCCCCAACTCCCCCCCTTTTTCTCCGCCCCCCTCCGGGTTTCGGGGTGAATTTTTAGGCCCCAGGGGGGGTTTTGGGGGGATTTTGGGGAGGGGTCTGCGGGGAGCACTCACGGGATGGCAGAGGGGGGATTTTGGGATGATTTTAGGAGGTTTTGGGCTCCCATGAGGAAGTTTCTGGGTCCCGGGGAGTTTAGGGATCTCGGGCGGGTTTGGGATTTTCAGAGCAGCTTTAGGTTAATTTGGGGAGGGGTCCGCACTGACCGATGACCCCCATGAAGCTGTGGGGGTCCGGGGAGGGGATTTTGGGATGATTTTAGGAGGTTTTGGGCTCCCCATGAGGAAGTTTCTGGGGTCCCGGGGGGGGTTTAGGGATCTCGGGCAGGTTTGGGATTTTCAGAGCAGGTTTAGGATAATTTGGGGAGGGGTCTCTCACTGACCGATGACCCCCATGAAGCTCTGGGGGTCCCGGGCAGCCGCGCCAGCCCCAGCACGCCCCTGAGCACGAGGGTGCCGAGCCGGCCCCGCAGGGCGGCCTCGCCCGGCATGGCCTGGGCCAGGAACGGCCCCAGCAGCTCGCCCAGCGCCGCCCCCGCCGCGGGGTCGCACAGACGCACCCCCAGACCCCGGGGCGACCCCGGGCCGAGCCCCAGAGCGGCGAGCAGCGCCCAGAGCAGCGCCCGCGGCATCGCCGAGCCGGGCAGCGGGGCCGGGGATTTTGGGGTCGGGGGTTTGGGGGCCGGTAACGGCGGGAACGGCCAAAACGGCGGGTTTGGGGGTGGGGGGTGGGCCTGAGGGGTTTTGGGGGGTCCTGAGGGGGTTTTGGGGGGTCCTGAGGGGTTTTAAGGAGATTGAGAAGGAGATTTTAGGGTCGGGGAGGATTTTGGGGATCCTGAGGGGTTTTGGGGTCTTGAAGGCGGTTTTAAGGAGATTTAGAAGGAGATTTTGGGGTCGGGGAGGATTTGGGGGTCTTGAGGGGATTTCTGGGGGTCTGGAAGGAGAATTTGGGGTCGGGAGAGGATTTTGGGGGTCCTGAGGGGTTTTGGGGTATTGAAGGGGGGTTTTAAGGAGATTTAGAAGGAGATTTTGGGGTCGGGGAGGATTTGGGGGTCTTGAGGGGATTTTGGGGGTCTGGAAGGAGATTTTGGGGATGCTGAGGAGTTTTGGGGTGTCCTCAGGGGTTTTGGGGGTCTGGAAGGAGAATTTGGGGTCGGGAGGGGATTTGGGGTCCTGAGGGGGTTTTGGGGTCCTGAGGGGGTTTTGGGGGTATTGAAGGGGTTTTAAGGAGATTTAGAAGGAGATTTTGGGGTCGGGGAGGATTTTGGGGGGTCCTGAGGGGATCTAGGGGGTGAGATGGGGATTTTGGGGTCCTGGGACAGGATTTTGGGGGTGCTGAGGGAGTTTTGAGGGGTCCTGAAGGAGATTTTGGGGTGTTTTGGGGTCGGTAACGGTGAGTAGCGGCGGTTTCGGGGGGATTTTGGGGGGTTTGGAGGGTTTGGGGGGGCCGGTAACGGACGGGAACGGCAAAAACGGCGGGTTTGGGGGTGGGGGTCTCGAGGGGGATTTTGGGGGGTTTGGGGGTCCTGGGACAGGATTTTGGGGGGTCCCGAGGGGGTTTTGGGGGTCTTGAAGGAGATTTTGGGGGGTCTGGAAGGGGATTTTGGGGTGTTTTGGGGTCGGTAACTCTGAATAGAGGCGATTTTGGGGTGATTTTGGGATAAATTTGGGGTGAATAGCAGTGAATTCGGGATAAATTTGGGATAGATTTGAGTGAATAGCGGTGATTTTGGGTGATTTTGGGATGATTCTGAGGTGAATTTCTGGTAATTTTGGGGTGATTTTGGCGTGAATTTGGGGGTCCCCGAACGGCTCTGGGTACGTAACGGCCGGACCTCCCGGAAACGGAGAATTGGTGAGAAGTGGGGGATTTGGGGTGAATCTCGGTGATTTTGGGTTCATCTCAGTGATTTTGTGTACATCTCAGTGACTTTTGGGGGGAATCCCGGTGATTTTGGGGGTGAATTTCGGGATTTTGGGCCAATTCCGGCTATTTTTGGCGGCGCCCCCAAAGAGGATTTCGAGCGGATCATGAAGCGCCCAGACAGGGTGGGCTGGGACCCCCAAAATCCCCCGGAATTGACCCTCGGAGCCTCCCAAAATCCTCCCAAAATCCACCCGAGCCCCCCAAAAATCCAAAATCCCCAAAATTCCTCGAATTCCCCTTGAGACTCCCCAAAAATCCTCCCCAAAACCCTCCCTGGGACCCCCAAAATCCCCAAATCCTTCCCCAAACCCACCCAGAGCCCCTAAAACTCCAATCCCACCCCCAAAATCCTCCCCAAAATCCTCTCGGACCCCCAAAATCCCCAAAATTCCCCGAACCTCCCCCAAAATCCTCCCAAAATCCTCCCTGGGACTCCCAATCTTAACCCACCCCAAAATCCTCCAAATTTCCAAAATGCCCATTTTTAACCCAATTTCCCGTTTTTCCACAGTTTACGCCCCAATAAATCGGTAAGGGGCCGGGGGATTTGGGTCGGGGGATTTGGGGTCCGACCCTCCTGGTGACCTGAGCCCCTGCACTCTAAATTGTAAGCAGGGTGATGGAGGTGGTGTGGATCGAGGCGTGTTCTGCAACCTGGACGCGCGCTGCACCAAGGCGACTGTGGTGAGGGGTTTGGGGAGATTTGGGGTTTTGGGGGTTTGGGGGTCCTTGGGGGTTTGGGGGGATTTTGGGGTCCTTGGGGAGATTTTAGGGGTCTGAAGGGAGTTTGGGGGCCTGGGGGAAACTTGGGGGCTTGGGGATTTTGGGGCCTGGGGGTTTGGGGTCCTGGGAGGATCCTGGGAATTTTGGGGATCCTGGGGGTCCTGGGGATTTTGGGGGTCCGGGGGTTTTGGGGTCCTGGAGGGGTTGGGGGTCCCTGAGGGATTTTAGGGGCTGAGGAGTTTGGGGGTCCTGGGAGGGATTTGGGGATTCAGGGGGATTTTGGGGGCCTGGGGGTTTAGGGGATCCTGGGGGGTTGGGGGTTCCTGGGGATTTTGGGGGTCCCCTGAGGGTCCTAAATTTGTGGATTTTGGGGTCTCGGGAGGGATTTTTGGGGGTCTCTATTTGGGACCAGATCCCTGAGGGGCGATTTCGGGGGTGGTGGAATTTGGGGAGGGGTCTCACCTCCTCCCCCATGGCAGCTGGGTGGAGGAGGGCAGGACCTGGTTTTGATTGCCCCTGCCTGGCACGGCGCCTCCCACGGCAACAAAATCTACAACTTCTACCGGGTGCGACCCTCCCCAAATTCCGGCCGCGACCCTCCCCAAATTCCTGCCGGGACCTCCCCGATCCTGCCCCAGAACCCCAAATCTCAAATTTTCCCAAAATCTCCAATCTTCCCCTCAAAACCCCCAAACCCCCCTTTCCAAAAAAAATCCAAAATTCCTTTTTCCAAACCTCCTTTTTCCCCCCCAAAATCTCCATTTTTCCCCAAAATCCCTCCATTTTCCCCAAAAAATTCCATTTTCCCCCATAAAATTCCATTTTTCCCCCAAAATCTCCATTTTTCCCCCAAAATCTCCATTTTCCCCCAAAATCTCCATTTTTCCCCCCCAAAAATCTCCATTTTCCCCCCAAAAAATATCCTTTTTCCCCCCCAAAAATCTCCATTTTTCCCCAAAATCTCCTTTTCCCCAAATCTCCATTTCCCCAAAATGCCATTTTCCCGTTTCAGACCCTGCCCCTCGGCGGCCGCGCCCCGCCCCGGCCGCTGCCCGGTCCGGGGTCGTGCCCCGCGCCCCGCCCGCCGAGCGGCTGCTGCGCAGCGGCCCCGACCCGGTGCTGCTCTGGAAGGAGGCGGGGGCGGCGCAGGGGGGGCGCTACCGCTGCCAGATGCGGGGCCCGGGGGGGCGCCTGGGCTCGGAGCTGCGCTTCAACGTGACGGGTGAGCCCCAAATATCCCGGAAATATCCCGGAAATATCCCGGGAATATCCCCTAAATAACCCCGAAATATCCCAAAAATATCCCCTAAAACATCCCGGAAATATCCCCCAAATATCCCCGAAATATCCCGGGAATATCCCCGGAACGGGCCGGGAATATCCCTAAAATATCCCCGAAATATCCCCCAAATATCCCGAAAATATCCCCTAAAACATCCCGGAAATATCCCCGAAATATCCCGGAAATATCCCCGAAATATCCCGGGAATATCCCCAAAATATCCCCTAAAATATCCCTAAAATATCCCTAAAATATCCCCAAAATATCCCCCAAATGTGCCCCAAAATATCCCCGGAATATCCCCAAAATATCCCCCCAAGATCCCCCAAAATCCTCCCGGAACAGCCCCGGGACCCCTCCCCAAAATACCCCAAAATGGGCGGGGAGCGGGACCCCCCAAAATGCCCCCGGGATCCCCAAAATCCCCCCCCCAAATCCCCCCCTCAAATCCCCCCAAATCCCCAAATTTCCCCCAAAATCGCCCCCTAAATCCCCCCAGATTTCCCAAAAATCTCCCAAAATTTCCCCCGGGATCCCCAAAATCCCCCCCAAATCCCCCCGCGCCCCCTCCCCAGGCTGACCCCGCCCCTCCCCCCGCAGTGCTGCCCCCCCCGCGGGTCCCCGCCGGCCGCCCCTCCCCCCCCCGCCGCCGCTCCCCCCCCGCGGGGCTCCCCCCGGCCGCTGTCGCCGCCATCGCCGTCACGACTGTCGCGACAGTGCTGGTGGCCGCGGGCATCGCCTGGTGAGGCGGGGCGGCATTTGGGGGGTCTGGGGCAATTTTGGGGGGATTTTGGGGGGTTTGGGGGGGTTCTGGGGGGTCCCAGGAGGATTTTGGGGGGAATTCGGAGGCATTTTGGGGGGTCCTGGGGGAGTTTTGGGGGGATTTCGGGAGGATTTTGGGGGTCTTGGGGGATTTTGGGGGATCCCTGGGGGGACTCTGGAGGTCGCTGGGGAATTTTGGGGGGATTTTGGAGGGATTTGGGGGGTCCTGGGGGAGTTTTGGGGGTTTTGGGGTGTCCCGGAGGGATTTTGGGGGATTTCGGGAGGATTTTGGGGTCCTGGGGGATTTTGGGGAATTTTGGGTGATTCCAGTGTCCCTGTCCCCAATCCACTGTCACTGTCCTCATGTCCCGGTCCCCGTGTCCCTGTCCCCATTCCAGTGTCCCCCTCCTCGTGTCCCTGTCCCCGTGTCCCTGTCATTGTCACAGTCACTGTCCCTGTCCCCGTGTCCTGGTCACTCTGTCCCCGTCTCAGTGTCACTGTCCCCATGCCCAGGCCCCCTCCCAGTGTCCCCGTCCCAGCCCATCCCCCATATCCCACCTTGTCCCATCCCCCTCGCCCCTCCCCCCTCCCCGCCCCCGCCCCTCCCCCACGCCGCCCTGGCCCCCACGGCCACGGCCAGCGCCACGCTCACCACCCCGCACACCACGTACGGCGCCCCCGCCCCTCCCCCCGCCGTGGCCGCCCGCGCGTGCCGGGGGTCGCCGGGGCGGGGCGGGGGCGCGGGGGGCGGGGCGGGCGCGGAGGGGGCGGGGCGGGCCCAGGGGGAGGTGCAGCGCCGCTGCTCCAGGCGCCGCGCGCGGTGCTCGCAGCAGAACCGGAGGCTGCAGGAGCCGCAGCAGAACCGGAACGCGCCCGTCGAGCAATTAAAGGCCGCGTCGTAATGACCCATGACGTCATAGTAGCCGTGGCACAGCTCGGCGGCGGGGGGAGGGGCGGAGGGCGGGGGGCGGGGCGGTGACGTCAGGGGAATCCCCGAGGAGGAGTGACGTAGGTGGCCGCGGCGGGGAGGGGGAGGGGAGGGGAGGGAGGGGGAGGAGGGAGGAGGGGGAGGGGAGGGGGGGAGGGTGAGGGAGGAGGTGGGGGAGGGGCGGGGCATGGCGGGGGGGGGGCGGCGATTTGGGGAGGGTAATTAGGGGTAATTAGGGGGTAATTAGGGAGGGGAGATTGAGGGAGGGGGACCGCGATTAGGGAGGGTAATTACGGGATAATTAATTATGGGGTAATTAGGGAGGGCACCCCAATTAGGGAGGGGGACATTGGGGAGGGTAATTAGGGGTTAATTAGGGGCTAATTAGGGGAGGGGGACCCCGATTTGGGGAGGGGGCATTGGGGGAGGGTAATTAGGGGTTAATTAGGGGAGGGGTCTCGGGGGTTCCGTCGATCCTGTGGGGAGGGGAAGGGTTGATTTTGGGGGGGAGGGGTCTCCCCGTTTCCCGTCGTGCCTCGCGCGCCCCTCCCCCGTCTCCAAGGCAGCATCGCCCGTTGCCATGGAAACCGCGCCCGGCAACCGCGCCCTCCCCACCCCCGGACAAACCCCCAAAAAAAAACCCACCCAAAAACCGAAATTACCGAAAACCGCCCCAAAATCACCCGAAATTCACCAAAAATCACCCGAAATTCACCGAAATCCTCCAAAATCATCCCAAAGCACCAAAACCCAGCCCCTGAATTACCCAAAATCACCAAAAATGACCCCAAACCCTCCAAAAATGACCGAAACTCACCGAAATCACCCCAAAATCCCCCAAAATCACCCCAAAATCCCCCAAAATTACCCCAAAAATCACCAAAATCACCCAAAATCCCCCAAATTCCGCCCCCGCCCCAAATCTCCAAAACCCTCCCCCCAAACGAGCCCGAACCTGCCCCAAAACACCCAAAAATGTCCCCAAAACGCGGCCGGTGCCACCCCCCGGTGTCACCCCCGGTGTCACCCCGGGCCAGCAGTGCCACCATGGCAGTGGCACTGTCACACTGCCCGTGTCACACCCGGTGTCACGTGGCCAGTGCCACACTCACTGTCACCCCCCTGCCACCCTCAGTGTCACACGGCCGGTGTCATTGTCACACTCTCCGTGTCACCCTCGGTGCCACACACTCAGTGTCACTGTCACACTCCCCAGTGCCACACTCCCCGTGTCCCCCTCGCTGTCACCCCCCTGCCACCATTGTCACACTCCCAGGGCCACACTCTCATTGTCACACTGACTGTCACACTCCTGGTGTCGCCCCCCTGCCACCAGTGTCACACTCACTGTCACACACTCGTTGCCATCATTGTCACACTCCCGGTGTCACACTCGCTGTCACGTGACCAGTGCCACACTCAGTGTCACACTCCCGTTGTCACACTGCCAGCGCCACTCTCATTGTCACACTCTCATTGTCACACTCCCGGTGTCACTGCCACCCCCCTGCCACCAGTGTCACGTGACCAGTGTCACACTCGCTGTCACGCTCTCACTGTCACACTCGTTGTGACATCCCCGAGTGTCGCCCCCCTGCCACCGCTGTCACACTCTCAGTGTCACACTCACTGCCACGCTCGCTGTCACCCCCCAGCCACCAGTGCCACACTGCCAGTGTCACACTCCTTGTCACACTCTCATTGTCACACCCCTGGTGTCACTGCCACCCCCCTGCCACCACTGTCACACTCTCAGTGTCACACACTCGCTGTCCCCCCCCCGCCACCGCTGCCACCCTCCCGGTGCCACCCCCCTGTCCCTGTCCCCCCCCGCCCATCCCCCGCTGCCACCCCCTGTCCCCATCCCCGTTCCCATGGCAACCGCGCCCCCCCAAAAATCGCCACCGCTGTCACTCACCGGGGACGAACCACGACGGGGGAATTTGGGGGTCCTGGGAGAAATTTGGGAGGCCTGGGGATCCCCCGGGGGGATTTCGGGGGAATTTGGGGGGGATTTTGGGGATTTTAGGGGGGTTTTGGGGGGATTTTGGGGGATTTTGTGGGGAATTTTGGGGAATTTTGGGGGATTTTGGGGGGTTTTGGGGGATTTTGGGGGGTTTTGGGGGGTTTTGGGGGTCGCGGTGCCGGCGCGGAGCCCCCGCAGGACGGAGCCGTTGGGGGGGGGGGATCCGTGAGGGGGGGGCGCGAGGCGGGCGCTGATTGGCTGAGAGCGGCCAATGGGGGCGGGGGGGCGTGGCCAGCGCCCACTCCCACGGGGGGGTTCATTAAGAAAAGGGGGGAAGGGGCGGGGCCGAGCTGTCAATCAAACGGCGGCGGCGGGAGGGGGCGTGGTGGCGGCTGTCAATCATGGCGAGGGGCGGGGCTAACTCATCCCATGGGGTAGCGCTGTCAATCATCCCGAGGGGCGGGGCTAACATCAACGGGGGCGCGCTGTCAATCATGGCGAGGGGCGGGGCTAAGGAGCCCCCCCCATTTTGGAAACCCCAAAATCCCCCCCCAAAAAAACCCCAAAAAACTCGGTCTGTGGGGGGAGGGGCAGCGTTTATTGACCCCCCAGTGCGAGGGGGATTTTTGGAAATTTGGGGAGATTTTGGGGATTTTGGAGGATTTTGGGGTCTCAGCCCCTCCACAGCCCCAGTAGGATTTTTGGGGTGAATTTGGGATTTTTTGGGGCTGGATTTTGGGGGGTTTTGGGGTGAATTTGGGGGATTTGGGGTTGGATTTTGGGGTGAACTTGGGGGATTTTGGGGTTGGATTTTGGGGGGTTTGGGGGTTGGATTTTGGGTTTAATTTGGGGTGAATTTGGGGGGTTTTGGGGTGAATTTGGGGGTTTTGGGGCGCTCAGGGCCCCCCCAGGACCCCCAGGGGCCCCCCCAGGATCAGCCCCGTGTCCGTCGGGGGCTCCTTGATCAGCGGCAGGATCTGCAGGGGCAATTAACGCTAATTAACGCTAATTAATTAACGCTAATTAGCGCTAATCAGCGCTCGTTAACGCTCCTTAACCCATCAGCCAGAGCCCAATTAACCCCCACTGAACCTCATTAATGAGTTTGCCAGCCCTCAATTAACCGTAATTAGCCCACCGTTAATTAACCACACAAGCACACCTTGATTAACTCCTAATTAACTTTAATTATCCAGCCTCTAATCAGCCTTACTGAACCAACTGGTCAACCCCTAATTATTACATTTATCAACCTCCAATTAACCCCTAATTAACTAATTAACCATGGCCTAATTAACCCATTACCCAAGGCCTAATTAACCCATTAACAAGAGCCCAATTAACCCATTAACCGTGGGCTAATTAACCCATTACCCAAGGCCTAATTAACCCATTAACCGTGGGCTAATTAATGTGGTTGTGGGCGGGGTTTCATGACCAGGTGGGTGTGGCCTAACAGGGTGTGGTCAGTGGGCGTGGCCCCTCACCTGTCTGAATTTGGGGTGGGCGTGGCCGGTGGGCGTGGCCGGTGTCTCACCTGTCTGAATTTGGGGTGGGCGTGGCCCGAGTCTCACCTGTCTGAATTTGGGGTGGGCGTGGCCGGTGGGCGTGGCCAGTGTCTCACCTGTCTGAATTTGGGGTGGGCGTGGCCGGTTTCTCACCTGTTCTCACCTGTTTGAATTTGGGGTGGGCGTGGCCGGTGGGCGTGGCCCGAGTCTCACCTGTCTGAATTTGGGGTGGGCGTGGCCCGAGTCTCACCTGTCTGAATTTGGGGTGGGCGGCGTCCCGCAGCAGCAGCAGCAGGAGGCTCTCGCAGGTGCTCAGGTGAGCCCCGGCCTGGCGCATGCGGGCGAGGGCCAGGGCCCGCTCCACCTGGCTGGGACCCCAAAATTATACATGGGAACCCCCAAAATACACCTGGGACACCCCAAAATGTACCTGGGAACCCCCAAAATCCACCAGGGCCCGCTCCACCTGGCTGGGACCCCAAAATACACCTGGGACACCCCAAAATACACCTGGGACCCCAAAAATGTACCTGGGAACCCCCAAAATACACCAGGGCCCGCTCCACCTGGCTGGGACCCCAAAATTATACATGGGAACCCCCAAAATACACCTGGGACACCCCAAAAATACACCTGGGACCCCAAAATCACACCTGGATACACCTGGGACACCCCAAA
>JAREIS010002166.1:0-13622 GCA_030060385.1 Muscicapa striata striata | reverse complement strand
CATAGACTTCCTCAGGAACAGCTACTACAAAGAGCCAAAGGGGTTCAGGTGGGCTTTTGGAATAGCTGCTGTAGCAGCAGAGAGCATTAAGCAGTTGAACACCTTGCCTGGACTGTCAGAAAACCCATCTGCAGTGGGACTCCTGAAAGTGACAGAGCAACAGGTACCAATTGCCACCATGACAGTGCACCGCCGGCAGTACCGGACAAATCGAGATGCTGTGATCCCCATCCACAAGATGATCCGTGAGCTGGAGAGCCAAGGGGTGGTCAGCAAAACCCACTCACCCTTCAACAGCCCCATCTGGCCTGTGCACAAGTCTGATGGAGAATGGAGATTGACTGTGGACTATCGTGCATTGAATGAAGTGACTCCACCGCTGAGCGCAGCCGTGCCGGACATGCTGGAACTGCAGTACGAGCTGGAGTCCAAGGCAGCAAGGTGGTATGCCACCATTGACATTGCCAATGCATTTTTCTCCATTCCTTTGGCAGCAGAGTGCAGGCCTCAGTTTGCTTTCACCTGGAGGGGCGTGCAGTACACCTGGTACACCTGGAACCGACTGCCCCAGGGGTGGAAACACAGCCCCACCATCTGCCATGGGCTGATCCAGGCTGCACTGGAAAAGGGTGAGGCCCCAGAACATTTGCAGTGCATTGATGACATCATTGTGTGGGGGAACATGGCAATGGAGGTATTTGGGAAGGGAGAGAAGATTATCCAGCTTTTGCTGGGAGCTGGTTTCACCAATAAAAAGAGCAAAGTCAAAGGACCTGCCCGAGAGATCCAGTTCCTGGGAGTGAAGTGGCAAGATGGACGGCGCCAGGTCCCCACTGAGGTCATCAATAAGATCACTGCAATGTCTCCACCAACAAGCAAGAAGGAAACACAAGCTTTCCTAGGTGCCACAGGCTTTTGGAGAATGCACATCCCTGAGTACAGCCAGATTGTGAGCCCTCTCTACCTGGTCACCCGCAAGAAGAACGATTTCCACTGGGGCCCTGAACAACAGCAAGCCTTTGCCCAGATCAAACAGGAGATCGCTCATGCTGTAGCCCTTGGCCCAGTCAGGATGGGACCAGAGGTAAAGAATGTGCTTTACTCTGCAGCCAGGAACCATGGTCTGTCCTGGAGCCTTTGGCAGAAGGTGCCTGGTGAGACTCGAGGCCGACCCCTGGGATTCTGGAGCAGAAGTTACAGAGGGTCTGAAGCCAATTACACTCCCACAGAGAAGGAAATCTTGGCTGCCTATGAAGGAGTTCAAGCTGCCTCAGAGGTGATTGGCACAGAAGCACAACTTCTCCTGGCACCCCGACTGCCAGTGCTGGGGTGGATGTTTAAAGGAAAGGTTCCTTCTACCCACCATGGCACCGATGCCACATGGAGCAAGTGGATTGCCCTCATCACGCAGCGCGCCCGCATTGGTAACCCAAATCACCCTGGGATTTTGGAGATAATTACAAACTGGCCATAAGGTGAAGAGTGTGGTCTCTCTGATGAAGTGGAGCAGGAACAAGTGACCCGAGCTGAAGAAGCTCCACCATACAACCAACTGCCAGCAGATGAAACACGCTACGCTCTTTTCACCGACGGTTCCTGTCGCATCATGGGAATGAATCGGAAGTGGAAAGCAGCTGTATGGAGCCCCACACGACAGGTTGCACAAGCTACCGAAGGAGAAGGTGGATCAAGTCAACTTGCTGAACTCAAAGCTGTTCAGCTGGTCTTGGACATTGCTGAGAGAGAGAAGTGGCCAAAGCTCTACCTTTACACTGATTCATGGATGGTAGCCAATGCTCTGTGGGGCTGGCTGGAAAGGTGGAAAAAGGCTAACTGGCAACGTAGAGGAAAGCCAATCTGGGCTGCTGATGAGTGGAAAGACATTGCCACTCGGATAGAGAAGTTAGCCATGAAAGTCTGCCATGTGGATGCCCATGTTCCCAAGAGTCGGGCTAGTGAAGAACACCGGCACAACGAACAGGTAGATCAGGCTGCACAGAGAGAGGTGTCAAAGATAGACTTAGATTGGGAACACAAGGGAGAATTGTTCCTGGCTCGATGGGCCCATGATGCCTCAGGTCATCAGGGCAGAGACGCCACCTATAAGTGGGCACGAGACCGAGGGGTGGATCTAACCATGGACAGTATTTCCCAGGTTATCCATGACTGTGAGACGTGTGCTGCCATCAAGCAAGCCAAGCGGGTGAAGCCCCTCTGGTATGGGGGGCGATGGTCCAAATATAAGTCCGGAGAGGCCTGGCAGATTGACTACATCACACTGCCTCAGACCCGCCAAGGCAAGCGCTACGTGCTGACCATGGTGGAAGCCACCACCGGGTGGTTGGAGACCTACCCTGTGCCCCACGCTACTGCTAGGAACACCATCCTGGGCCTGGAAAAACAAGTCCTTTGGAGGCATGGCACCCCAGAGAGAATCGAGTCAGACAATGGGACCCATTTCAAGAATGGCCTTATCAACCCCTGGGCCAGAGAACATGGCATTGAATGGATGTATCATATCCCTTACCATGCACCAGCTGCTGGGGAAGTTGAACAGTCCAACGGCCTACTCAAGACTACCCTGAAGGCACCTGGGGGGTGAAACTTCAAGAATTGGGAAACAAACTTAGCAAAGGCCACCTGGATGGTCAACACCCAAGGGTCCATCAATGGAGCTAAACCCTTGCACACAGTGGATGGAGATAAAGTCCCTGTAGTACACATGAAAGGTATTTTAGGAAAGACTGTTTGGATTAGTCCCACCTCGGGCAAGGACAAACCCATCCGTGGGATTGTCTTTGCTCAAGGGCCTGGTTACACTTGGTGGGTAATGCAGAAAGATGGGGAAACCCATTGTGTACCACAGGGAAACCTAATTTCAAGTGAGAACTGTTTGTAAGGTTTCATTACGCAGATGGTAATAGAATAAGGGGTGGATAATATGTTGGGTTGATGTGGCCAGAAGTGTGTATTCTATCACCAACTGCTGAAGCCTGTGGTGCAGTGATTTCCTTATCTCTGTGGCACATACCATCTGCTAATGGTCCACCTTTAAGACAAGCTGAAGCAATCATCTTTATCTTTTCCACAACCCATCCTCCCTCCAGGAACATATCATCTGCTGCTGGCCCATTAAGTTCCACTGTATGACTGATAAAATTACATCATCCCACTGGGAGATGCTCCAGCCAGGGGGAGGAACCAAGCCTCTCCCACCTTGATAAAACGGAGCTGTTAGACAGCAAGTTACCTCCTTTCCACTGGATTCCAGAGGAGAAGCCGCCATCTGCATCATTTCTACATCATCCCTGGACTTTTGGAGGAAGGCTGCAGCCTTCTACAGGAGCATTGCTTCAGCTCAACCACACCTGCCACTGCAGGAGAACTGTAGCCACCATTTTGATTGGACTGCTACCAACACCCTGACTGTCAGGGTGTCAGGTTGTATTCTGACTCTGTCAGGGTTGGGATTTTTTTTTGGGGTTTTTTTGTATTACTGTATTTCTATTTTAATCTTTCCAGTAAAGAACTGTTATTCCTAGTTCCCGTATCTTTGCCTGAGAGCCCCTTAATTGCAAATTTATAATAATTTTGGAGGGAGGAGGTTTACATTCTCCATTTCAAAGAGAAGCTTCTGCCTTTATTGGCAGATAACTGTCCTTAAAACCAGGACAAGAACTGAGACCGGCACCGCTCCAGAACTAGAACTAAGACTGGGACAGAGACTGAAACCAGCCCCAGACTTTGCACGGGGACCGAGACTAGGACCAGCACCGACACTGGGACGGGCACCAGGAGAGCTCCAGGACTGCACTGGGACCAGCAATTTCACCGGGAGAACTCTGGGACTGAGACTGAGAGCGGCACCAGAACCAGCACCAAGCCTGGCACCAGCACCAGAACTGAGATTGCCACTGCTCCAGCACCAGAACCAAGACTGAGATTGGCACTGGGAGCACTCTGGGACCACCACTGACACCAGTACCAGTGCTGGAACTGGGACCACTCTAAACCGAGACCAAGACCGACATTGAGTCCAAGACTGAAAACAGAACCGGCACCAGCACCGAGACTGGCACCGCTATCGGACCCAGACTGAGACCAGCACTGTGGAAGCTGAGACAGAGAGTGCTGTGGATTTAATTGGCATTTGCAGTTTGATAACCAAGACGCCTTGGCAAGAACAAACAGAAATTTGATGATCACAAGAAGATTGGATCAAGACTGGCAACAGGAAAGGAGACTGAACTAAATAAGTAGAAATGTGAAGGTTGTCTGGGTGATGTTTAACCCAATGAATGTAGCCAAAAATTCCTGCCTTCCTAAAAATGGTGTATAAGCAAATGTAGCTCGCAATAAATTTGAATTCTGATCATGAGTCAGTAGTCCCTGTCTCTCTCTCAATCGTCAATAAAACTCCCTGAAACCAGCACCGAGACCGGCATCAGAACCAGGATGGAGATCAAGACTGGGACCAGAACGAACACCGGAACTGGAGTGGCACCTCTTCAAGACGGGCACTGGGACTTGGACTGAGACCACAACCGAAACCATCCCCAGAACTGGCACTGGGACCAACACTGAGACCATGACGGACACTGGGACTGGCACTGGGAGCGCTCCAGGACGGCTCAGTGAGCGGGACCAGCACCAGCACCAGAAATACTCTGGGACTGAGACTGAGAGTGGCACTCGGAGCACTCCAGGATCAACACCAGCACTGGCACCTGCACTGGGACCAGAACCATTACAAAACCAAGACTGAGAGTGAAACCAGAACCAGCACTGGCCTTGAGACTGGAACTGCTAAATGACCAAGAATGAAACCAAGGCCAGAACCACTCTGGGATCGAGATTCAGACCAGGACCGGAATCAGCACCAGAAGCGCTCCAGGAGTGCAACAAGACTGAGAATGAGACCGGGACCAAGATGGAGACAACACTGGGATCACTCTGGAACCTCCGCATTCACTCTGGGAAGTTTTGAATGCGCCCCCAATTGGGACTGGGCACAACCCCTGGGTGGGCCAGGATTGCCCTGCTTTGCATCATTCTGGTGCAGCCATCCCAGTCCATATGATTTGTACAATCCCAGTTTGATCCCAGTTTGTACAATCCCAATGCAAGTGATCCCAGTTTGTGCAATCCCAGCCTGCATGGCCCTGATCCATCTGGTCCCAGTCTGTGCAGTCCCAGTCTGGAGGATCCCAGCCCATGTGATCCCAGCCCCCATGATCCCAGTCTGCATGGTCCTGCATGGCTCACACTGCCAGGCTCTGGAATTCCAGTTCCCAGCCAGGAAAAGATGTTCCTGCCCTTGAAGGCAAAGCTCTTCACAAGGGGCCAAAAGCCAAGTGCAGCAAGATCTTACAGGGACATTTCACTGCCAGCCTTCAGAACTTCACCCATGGCTGTTGCAGCTCCTGCACTGGGAATTGAATCAGGGCAGGGTCTTTGGTGGGAGCTGCCCTGGGTCAAGGGAGAGCCTGAGAGAGAAACAGAGCAGGCAGAGAGAGGCAGGAGAGAAAGGAGGACACAAACACAATCAGCTGAGAAGGTGCCACTGCAAACAGAACTGGAACTGACTGAAAGAGAATGGGACAGAAATCAGGAATTGTCAAAGTTTTATTTACTATCAAACACATCCCACCCAGCCAGCCCCACACAATCCCGATCCCACCGCTCCAAATTTGGATCCCACTTCTCCCAGTCTCCTTCCAACCCCTTCTCACCCTGGTGGCTCTGGAATCCAGGAAGGTTCATGTGGGATTGAGTTGTTTTGAGGAGGGAACAAGGCACTTTGAAGTTGGATTGAGACCTTTTGAGTCAAAATTGAGGTGTTTCCAGAGGGATTTAATGGTTTTGAGGTGACAGATTGATCCCTCTTGGCTTTTGGAGCACAAAGAGGTGAAGGAGAGACAAAAATTAAGATCAAAACAAAAGGATAACCAGCCAGGTGTCTTTCCAACATGGATCCCAGGGAATGTGGGTCACCAGGGCTCTGCCCAACGTGGCTCCTGCAGTGGGGGATGGAGTTGGAGCAGCGCACGAAGCTCTTCCCACACTCAGGGCACTCACAGGGCTTCCCTTACCGGTGCCTCCGTTGGTGTCTGGTCAAGGCTGAGCTCTGGGAGAAGCTCTTCCCACACTCCTCACACTCGTAGGGCCTCTCCCCGGTGTGGATGCGCCGGTGGGTGATGAGGTGGGAGTTGTGTCTGAAGCCCTTCCCGCACTCAGAACACTCGTAGGGCCTCTCCTCTGTGTGTGTCTGGAAGTGCCTGAAGAGTTCAGACCTGGTGGGAAACCTCTTCCCACACTTAGAACACTCGTAGGGCCTCTCCCCATTGTGGATCCTTTGGTGAACAATTAGTGTGGAACGCTGCCTGAAGCCCTTCCCACAGTTCCCACACTTGTAGGGCCTTTCCCCAGTGTGGATGTACTGGTGGCTGATCAAATGGTTGCGCTGCCGGAACCCCTTCCCACACTCCTCACAATTGTAGGGCCTCTCTCCAGTGTGGATCCTCTGGTGGCTGATCAGGGTGGAGTTCTCTCTGAAGCTCATCCCACACTCCTCACACTCGTGGGGCTTTTCCCCTGTGTGGATGCGCCGGTGTCTGGTGAGGTGGGAGTTATACCTGAAGCCCTTCCTGCAGTCGGGGCAGCGGAAGGGCTTCTCGTCTGTGTGCGTGCGCTGGTGCAGGAGGAGATGGCTCCTGGTCTGAAACCTCTTCCCACACTCCCCACACTCGTAGGGCCTCTCCCCAGTGTGGATCCTCTCGTGGCGGATCAGGTGGGACCTCCATCTGAAGCTCTTCCCACACTCAGAGCACTTGTGGGGCTTCTCCCCATCACGAAGCTGCTCATGCACCACCAGGTCCGAGCTCTGGCTCCATCTCCGGCCGCCTGCCCGGCCCAGGCTGGGTCTTTCCTCCTCAGATCCCCGTGATCTGCGTTTGCAGCCCCTCCTGGTGCGGGATCTGCGCGGCTTTTCCTCCCCGTTGGATTCCTGCGCCGTGGAGCCGCTGCAAACGGCCTCTTCCACGAGGTTCTGCCGTGGGGATTTGTCCTCCCTGGTCTCCGTGCTCAGCTCCTTGTCTGGGCGAGGAAGGACAAGGAGAGGATGGGATTTGCCTCCGTGCCAGAGGGAAGGGGAAGGGTCCCCCGGCAGGAGGAGCGGGGCTCTCCTGCAGCCGGGGCCGTCTGGGGAGATGGAGCAGGACAGAGGGGGAAAGGGGCTGACTTCCTCCTCACCTGCCTGGGGCTCCTGGGCCATCTTCCTCTTCCTCACAGCCTCCTCCTCCTCCATCGAGCCAAGGGTTGGGAATGGGAAATCCTGGTTTGGGGAAAAACAAAGGATGAGCACGTTGTATTGGAGGTTCCTCCTGCCCAAGTCCATCAGTAGAAGTCCCCGGGCATCTGGGTCCATCAAAACCTCCCAAACACCAACATTCACCCCTGAAAATGCCTCTCAGCAGTTCCTGGGAATGGTCCCTCCCCATTGGTGTTCCGGGGTTCCCCCTGTCCCAGCTGCTGGGGGTCACGCTTGTATTGGGGATCCCCCATCTACTCGGTCCCTGCCCTCCCCAGGCTGCTGGGAGTCCCAGGAACCCGAAAAGCTCCCCTCTCTTCCCTCTCCCCATTTAGGGATGCTAGGGGATTTTGGGGGCCCGGGTTCCCTTCTCCCCTTATTCTCTGCTTTGGGGTGCAGGGGGTCCAAGGAGTCCCCCCTGCCCCTCTCCAGGCTGTTGAGGGTCCCGCCAATGGCGGCGCTCCCCCCTCTCTGGGCTCCCCACTTTGGGGTCCTGGGGGACACAGGGCTCTGCTCCTCCAGGCTGCCTCTGCCGGCAGCTGCCACCGGGACCCCCCAGTGTCCCCCCCAAGGGGCATTTTCTGCTCTGCTCTGGAGTTCTGCATTCTCCAAACATTCTCCCTCCTTTTCCTAAAGAAAATAAACAAACAATGCTGAAAGACACTGGGACTATTCTAAGGGCAACTGGGGTAAAACTGGGGGCAAGTGAACCACGCTGAGGTAACTGGGAGTGCCTGGGAATGACTATGAGATTGATCAGGGCAACTGGGATAGAGTGGGAGTGTCTGCTACTATAGGGGTGCTGACTGGGACCTAACTGGGAGAGACTGGGAATGTGCTGGGGGTAAAAGTGGGACCATGCTGGGGCACCTAGGGGCAATTGTGAGTGACTGGGGCCCTGCTGGCAGAGACTGGCATCATGCTGGACTCATACTGGGATAGTTCTTGGAGTGACTGGGACTGTGCTAGGGGCAGCTCGGAGAACTGATAAAATGAGAGTGTCTGTAACTATACTGGGGGGACTGGAACCACACTGGGAACAGTTGGGACCATGTCAGTGAGAAGTGAGACCACGCTGGGGGCTACTGGGTGGTCAGTAGGAGCTACTACTCTGTCCTGGGGAAAGCTTGGAATGAGTGGGACCCTGCAGAGAGGGACTGGGATCATCTATGGAGTGACTGGGACTGTGCTGGAGTCAACTGGACTCACTCTGGGAGGAACATGGAACCTGGAACCATGCTCAGAAATATTGGGATCATACTGGCAGCAACTGGGACTCCACTGAGGGTGAATGGGAGAGGCTGTGAGAAACTGGGATCAGTCTGGAAGCAGCTGAGGACAACTGGGAGGGACTGGAAACATGCTGGCGGCAACTGGGATGCACTGGGAGAGACTGAAACCACAGTGAGGGGAAATGGGAAGAACTGGAACCACACTGGATGATAATGGGAGCAGCTGTGCCCACGTCAGGGTCATACTGGGATTCCTATTGGAACTAGCTTGGACTGTACTGGGAATGACTGGAATAAGACTGAGAATATCTAAGAATGACTGGAATCACACTGCAATCAGACTGGGAGTTACAGGAAAAGTGCTAGCCATGAAAGGAACCTGACTGAGAGTGACTGGGAGCTACTGGGCCCATGTTGGGAGGAAAATGTGGTCAAATTGGGAGCAACTGGGATCAACTGGAAGGTACTGGAGCCATGCTGAGGGGACTGAGGCCAGAACAGGGATCATACTGGGAGCAACTGGGAGTATGGGACACTGACAGAAACTGGGAGCAGACTGGAGACAAGTGGGAGTAACTGGGAAAGACTGGGATCATTCTGAGCTAACTGGAACCTTACTGGGGAAACTGGGATATAATGAGAGTGTCTGTAACCATACTGGGGGGACTGGAACCACACTGGGGGCAACTGGGAGATACTGGGACAATGCTGAGAGAGACTGGAGCTATTCTAGGGATCACCCTGGGAGGAACTGGGAACAGCTGGAACGATGGTGGCAGCAACTGGGATCATCCTGGGATCACAGTGAGAGCAGCTGGGTCCATGCTGGGTGAAACTGGAAACACACTGAGGGTGACTGGAATCATACTGGGATGGACTGGGAGTGGCTGTGAACAACTGGAATCATGCTGAAAGCAACTGGGAAGAAGTGAAAGGGACTGGCAGCATGCTGGCATTGACTGGGATATACTGGGAGAGACAGGGAGTCACAGGGATTATACTGGAGGCCATAGGGGTCGTGCTGGCATGGACAGGGAGCAACTGGGATCACACTGGGGGCAATTGGAATCAGGCTGAGGGTGACTGGGATCATACTGGGAGTGGCTACAATCATACTGGAATTAGAGTGGTTGTGATTGGACCCCAACTGGGGATTATTGGGAGCTACTGGGGACATGGTGGGAGCCAACAGCGCACACACTGGGAGGAACTGGGAGGAACTGGGATAAAACTGGGGGCAAGTGAACCACGCTGAGCTAACTGGGAGTGCCTGGGAATGACTATGAGATTGTTCAGGGCAACTGGGATATACTGGGAGTGTCTGAGACCATGGGGGTGGTGACTGGGACCTAACTGGGAGCGACTGGGAATGTGGAGGTGGGAAAACTGGGGGAACTGGGGGCATGTGTGAGTGACTGGGGCCCTGCTGGCAGAGACTGGCATTGTTATAAATGCATGACATGTTGCTGGCTCTTTGCAAGTATTGGGATAAATGCTGTATGTAAAATGTTAAAATAGCATTTCTATATGGATATAGTCTTTGTCAATAGTAAAAGTTAGACATAAGTTTTTTAGAGATAGTGTGGTTAAACTCCCTGCCCAGTCAGGATAACAGCCCGTGAACAGGTGATGGGGACCCTGCAGCTGACACGGCAATTATCAACACTCACCGGCTGCCAAAGGCCGGGACCACCACCCAAATTAAAAGGAGATAAGAAGAGGATTAAAACCACAAGCCAAGAAACACGCACGCTCTAAAAAGGCGGACCCGAGGAGTGGCCATGCTAAACAGCTCCCAGAAACAGCTGACTGTGCATGAAGGGCTATGAATATGGAACAAATGGACGGATTGTAAAACGTATTTAAAGGGGTGTTCCCGCAGCAGCGGTGTGCTCTGGGCAGCATGCCAAGCACCCGCCTGTTTGAACCCTTTGCTTTATGTTTGTCTCCTATTGTCTTTTTATTAAACCTTCTAATTCTCCCAAGACAGTGAACCATATTTTTCACATTCCCACAAAAATTCAATTCCCCTCATATCCACCTCAAACCCCCGAACCCCCCAAAGCCTCCCCAAACGCACTTCAGACCACGGGTCCTAAGGGGGCTGGGGGTTTGGGGAGGGGCCTGGGGGTCTGGGTGCCCTGGGGGGCTTTGGGGGGCTGGGGGTCCTAAAATGGAGTCGTGGGGGTTTTGGGGGAGTTCTGGGGGTCCTATGGGGGCTGGAGAGTTTGGGGGTTTTCTGGGGTCCTAAAAGGAATATTTGGGGAAGGATCTTGGGAGGGTCTGGGGGCTTTTGGGGGGCTGAGGGTCCTAAAATGGAGTCCCAAGGAGATTTGGGGTTCCCAGGAAGATTTGGGGGTCCCAGGGTCTGGGGTTTCTGGGGTTTCCTGAGGGGAGTCCTGAGGCAGATTTGCAGGTCATGGGAAGATTTGGGGTCCCGGGGGTCCCAGCCCCACCCTGCCCGGGCTCTGGGGTGTTTTGGGGGAAGGGGATCCCCCTCCGTTTTGGGGGCTCTCCCACGGTGCCCCTCCCCAAAAAGTCTGGAGGGTCCCTGGAAGTGGCTCCTGTTCCACCTGGCCCTGCCTCTGATCCAGGACGGGCCCCAGAGAGTCGGGGGGCTGGGGGGGTGTTGGGGGTGTTCTGGGGGGGGTTGGAGGGTCTGGGGCTTTGGGGGGGGGTGTCGGAGGTTGGGGGAGATTTGGGGGTTTTGGGGCGGGGTCGTGGGGGTCTGGGCTTTTGGGGGTCTGGAGGAGGGGTTTTGGGGAGTCTGGGGGGTTGGGGAGATCTGGGGCTTTTGGGGGTTTGAGGGGATCTGGAGGGGCTCTGGGGAAACCCTAAAATCTCCAAAATCCCCCAAAATCCCAAAATCTCCCCAAAATCTCTCCTCCAAACCTCCCCATATCTTCCTGTGTCCCCGAGGAATTCCTGAAATCCCCCAAATCAGCCCAAATCTCCCCAAAATCCCTGAAATCTCCCAAATCTCCCCTGAAATACCCCCAAATTCTCCCAAATCCCCCTGAAATCCCAAAATCTCCCAAAAATCCCTTGAAATCTCCCAAATCTCCCCAAAATCCCTTTGAAATCACCCAAATCCCCAAATTCCCCCAGATCCCTGAAAACCCCAAAATATCCCTAAATTGCCTCAAACCCCCAAAATCCCTTCTAAATCCCCCAATATTCTCCCAAATCCCCCCAAAATCCACAAATCCCCTCTCAATACCTCCTCCAACCCCCAATCCCCCAAACCCCCTGCCCCCAGGTGTGGCTGGGGCTCTGGCCATGGCCGGGGCTTGCTGGGACCCCCTGGCCCCAATTGGGTCTGGGGCTCTGCTGGACACGGCGCGGGCCGGGCTACAGCGGCACGGGGTGGGATCAGGGGGCTGGGGGTTGGGGGTTTGGGGATTTGGATGGTGATTATGGAACAGTTTGGGAGGTTTTGGGAGATTTTGAGGATTTTGGGGTGTCTGGGGGATTTAGGGAGATTTTGGGGGATTTGGGAGGGTTGGTGTCTAGGGGGATTTGGGGATTTGAGGGATTTTGAAATTACAGGATTTGGGGGTTTGGGGGTGTCTTTGGGGATTTTGGGGAATTTGGGGTGTCTGGGGTGGATTTTGGGGTTTGAGGGGGATTTTGAGGGGGTTTTAGGAAAATTTTGGGGGATTTAAGGGGGCTTTGGGGAGAATTTGTGGGTTTTGGGAGAATTTTGGGGATTTGAGGGGACTGTGTGGGGATTTTGGGGGATTGGGGTGGTTTAGGAAAATTGGGGGATTTTGAGGGGTTTTGGGGCTCTGAGGGTCACTGGGGAGACTCCAGGGGGTTGAGGTCAATTTTAGGGTCCCTTTAGGGCTTTTGGTCACTTTTGGGGTCACTTTTGGGGTTTTTGGGTCAATTTTTTTGGGGCCACTTTTGGGGTTTTTGGGGTCCCAGGCTCACTGTAGGGTCCTGGTGATCCCAGTGTCTCAGGGGATTTTTGGGGTGATTTTGGGGTGGTTTTCGGGTTTTGGGGTTATTTTGGGGTTTTTAGGGTGGTTTTGGGCTATTTTTGGGGTTTTGGGGGTATTTTTGGGGTCACTTTTAGGATTTTTTGCTCCAGCTGCTCACATGGGCCCAGGAGCTGCCATTGGGGTCACTGTGGGGTCACTGTGAGGTCCTGGTGATCCCAGTGTCTCAGGGTTTTTCAGGGTGGATTTTAGGATCGTTTTATGTTTATTTAGGATGTTTTTGGGGTCACATTTAGGATTTTTCCCCCAGCTGCAGACAGGGCTGCCCTGGTGCAGGAGCTCTCACTGGGGTCGCTGTGTCCCAGGGGTTTATGGGATGGTTTTGGGGGTGTATTTAGGATGTATTTAGGATGTGTTTAGGCTGTTTTTAAGGTTATTTAGGATATTTTTGGGATGTTTATAGGGATTTCTCTCCCCAGGTGCAGCCATGGCGGCAGGAGCTGTCCCTGGGGTCACTATGGGGTCATTACGGGGTCACTGTGTTATTATGGGGATCCCAATCTCTCAGGGGTTTATGGGATGGTTTTAGGATGTTTTTAGGATGTTTCTCGGGTGTTTATAGGGTTTCTCCTGTCCCCAGCTGCAGCCATGGCCGCCCTGGCCCAGGAGCTGCTCCTGCCGGGCTGAGCTGCTGCAGGGGGGCTGGGGCTCCCAACCGGGGCCGGGTCCTGCGGCACCTGCTGGGGAGAGACCCTGCTGGGCCCGTGTCCTTCAGGGGGCAGCTGGGGCACTGGGGGCACTGGGGGCACTGGGGGTTATTGGGGTCATTTGGGGACATTTGGGGTCTATTGACGTCAGGATTTGGGCAGACCCTTGCTGGTCCTGTATCCTTTGGGGTTTGAGATTTTGTGGTCTGGGGTCTCCATTCGGGGTCAGGGGTCTTCGTTTGGGTCGGAGGTCCCCATTTGGGGTCCCATTTGGGGTCTGGGGTCTCGTTTGGGGTCTGGAGTCAGGATTTGGGGTTTGGGTCTGGGGTCTTTGCCACCGTGACCCCCAGCTATGACGAGGACAGCAGCACGGCCCGTGCTGCCGCCGGGGCCACGAGGCTCACTGGGCCCTGATCAACGCTGAGAGAGGGGC
>JAREIS010002165.1:0-14431 GCA_030060385.1 Muscicapa striata striata | reverse complement strand
GGGACTGGGGACACTTAGGAGGAATTTAGGGACACTCGGGGAAGGGGCTGGGGACACTCAGGAGGAATCTGAGATGTCTGGGGATTTGGGGACATCAAGAGGGTGTTGGGGACACTCAGGTAGGGACTGGGGATACTTAGGAGGGAATTTAGGGACCCTCAGGGAGGAGCTGGGGACACTCAGGGAGTGGTTGGGGACACTGGGGAGAGGTTGGGGACACTCGAGGAGGGGCTGGGTACACTGGGGAAGGTATCAGAAATGTCTGAGGGGTTTGGGGACGCTCAGGGAGGGTTGGGGACACTGGGAGAGGGAATCTGAGATGTCTGGGGGATTTGGGGACATCAGGTGTTGGGGACACTCAGGGAGGGGGTTGGGGATGCTTAGGAGGGAATTTAGGGACACTCAGGAAAGAGTTGGGGACAGCACAGGAGGGAATTGGAGATTTTGGGTGGTGTGGGGGCATTGGGGAGGAATGGGGGTTGGGGACATCAAAGGGATGTTTGGGGACACCCAGGGGTGTTGGGGACACTCAGGGCATGTCAGGAGCTGTGATTTTGAGGACAGCACAGTGAGGGGGGTGTGTCTCTGGGGGGAGAATTGGGGGTGTTTGAGGGGGATGGGAATGTTGGGGACATCAGGGGGCGTTGGGGACATTATGTGGTGTTGGGGACACCGTGAGGGGACAGTGCTGAGTGTCCTGTCCCCCCCCCAGCCCGCTGACTGCCGGGCCCTCATCGAGAAGCTGAAGGGCTGCAGTGACGAGCAGCTGGTGACAGAGCTGCAGCAGATCAAGACATGGAACATTGGCAAGGTGGGGGGAGCCCCAAAACCTGGGGAGCCCCAAAAACCCCGAGGGAGCCCCAGAACCTGGGGGAATCCCAAGACACGTGGGGATTTCCCAAGGGATTGTCCATAGTTTGTCCCCAAACCGGTCACTGCCACCCCCCAGATTTCAGGGAGCACCCCCAGAGTGTCCCCAAAATGAGGGGGGTCCCCAGTTTTGGCTGAGTTCACTCAGTTGGGGTCATTCTGGAGTTTTTTAGTTTAGAAATAGGAGTGGTCTCTATTTCCTGCAGTTCAGCCCAATATTAGAGGGCTCCCATTTTTTTTATTGACCCTTCCCCAAACTGGGGGCTCCCAGTGTCCTCACAGCCCCCAGGAGTGCCCTCATTTCCCATGGGCTGGCACTGGAGGGCTGTGCCCCCCTTTGGAGCCCCAAATCTGGGGAGGGGGCAGTGTCACACAGCCCCCTGGAATGGTGGGGACACCCCAAAGTCACCCCAGGACACCAAGGGGTGGCTCCCAGTTTCTCCTTGTTGTCCCCATTTCTCACCCAAAATTTGTTTTGGTGCAAATTTTTGTCACAGAACCCCCAAAACTCCCAAGGAGGAACCCCAATATCCCTAAACACTGGGGGGAGCACCCAGAACATGTGGGGGTGCCTCAATTTCCCCCCAAACACCCAGAGAGGACCCAGATTCTCTCTCAGGCTCTGAAATTATTGTGGGAGGCCAAAATTCCATTTCTTACCCTGCATTGGGAGGGGGCTCAGTTGCACACTGGGGTGTTGGGGTTCCTCCTTGAATTCTGGGGGTCCCCGGGATGTGGGGTTCTTGGGGGGCTGGGTTGGGGTCTGGGCTGTACCTGGGGGCTCAGGGGGCCTGGGTTTGGATGCAGGCTGTGCCCCCAGCCCCAAATTTCACCCCCCAAACCTCCCCCCCCCAGTGTAATCTGTACCATTGGGTGGATGTGGGGGGGGTTCAGGGAGGGCTCAGGGGGGTGGATTGGGGTTCAGGCTGTGCCCCACAGCCCCAAATTTCACTGAAGCCTCCCCCCAGTGTGATCTGTACCATTGGGTGGATGTGGAGGGGGGTTCAGGAGGCTCAGGGGTTGGATTGGGGTTCAGGCTGTGCCCCCAGCCCCAAATTTCACCCCCAAACCTCCCCCCCCCAGTGTGATCTGTACCATTGGGTGGATGTTGGGGGGTTCAGGGGGGGCTCAGGAGGTTGGATTTGGGTTCAGGCTGTGCCCCCAGCCCCAAATTTCACCCCCCAGTGTGAGCTGTAGATATGAGGGCTTAAGTTGGGGTGCAGGCTGTGCCCCCCCCAGTACAAGCTGTGGATGTGGGGGGTTCAGGATGGGCTTAGGAGGGTCCAGGGGGGTCTCGACTGTGCCCCCAACCCCAAATCTCCCCCTCAATCCCCCCCAGCATGGGCTGTATCACTGGGTGGGTATGGAGGATTCAGGAAGGATTCAGTTGGGATCTAGGCTGTGCCTCCCTAGTACAAGCTCTGGATATGGGGGGCTCAGGATGGGTTCAGGGAGGTCCAGACTGTGCCCCCAACCCCAAATCTCCCCCCCCAGTGTGAGCTGTACCACTGGGTGAATATGGAGAGGGGTTCCATGCTGTGCTTGCTCAGTAGAAGCTGTGGATATGGGGGCTAGCTGTACCACTGGGTGAATATGGAGAGGGGCTCCATGCTGTGCCTGCCCAGTAGAAGCTGTGGATATGAGGGGCTCAGGAGGGGTTCAGAGATATCCAGACTGTGCCCCCAACCCCAAATCTCCCCCCCAGTGTGAGCTGTACCACTGGGTGAATATGGAGAGGGGCTCCATGCTATGCCTGCCCAGTAGAAGCTGTGGATAGGGGGGGCTCAGGAGGGGTTCAGAGATGTCCAGACTGTGCCCCCAACCCCAAATCTCCCCCCCAGTACAAGCTGTACCACTGGGTGACTATGGAGAGGGGCTCCATGCTATGCCTGCCCAGTAGAAGCTGTGGATATGAGAGGTTCAGGGTCAGCTCAGGGGGTCCAGGCTGTGCCCCCAACCCCAAATCTCCCCCGCCAGTGCGAGCTGTACCACTGGGTGAATATGGAGAGGGGCTCCATGCTGTGCCTGCCCAGTAGAAGCTGTGGATATGAGGGGCTCAGGAGGGGTTCAGGGATATCCAGACTGTGCCCCCAACCCCACATCTCCCCCCCAGTGCGAGCTGTACCACTGGGTGGACCTGCTGGACCGCTTCGACGCGCTGCTGGCCGAGGCGGGCCGGCCGGTGGAGGCCATGAGCTGGATGCTGGCCTGCGACCGGCCCGAGCGGCACGCGCTGAAATCCCTGCTGCTGGCCCTGCTCAACTTCACCGCCCTGCTCATCGAGTACAGCTTCTCCCGCCACCTCTACAGCTCCATCGAGGTGGGGACACCCCAAACCTGCCTTGTGTGTGTGTGTGTGTGTGTGTGTGTGTCTGTCACAGCCCCAAGGGGGTGACGCAGCTGGCCCACCCCAAAACCTGCCCTGTGTGTGTGTCTGTCACAGCTGGCTCACCCCAAACCTGCCCTGTGTGTGTGTGTCTGTCACAACTGGCTCATCCCAAACCTGCCCTGTGTGTGTGTCTGTCACAGCTGGCTCACCCCAAACCTGCCCTCTGTGTGTGTCTGTCACAGCTGGCTCACCCCAAACCTGCCCTGTGTGTGTGTCTGTCACAGCTGGCTCTCCCCAAACCTGCCCTGTGTGTGTGTCTGTCACAGCTGGCCCACCCCAAACCTGCCCTGTGTGTGTGTGTCTGTCACAGCTGGCTCACCCCAAACCTGCCCTGTGTGTGTGTCTGTCACAGCTGCCCACCCCAAACCTGCCCTGTGTGTGTGTCTGTCACAGCTGGCTCACCCCAAACCTGCCCTGTGTGTGTGTCTGTCACAGCTGGCTCACCCCAAACCTGCCCTGTGTGTGTCTGTCACAGCTGGCTCACCCCAAACCTGCCCTGTGTGTGTGTCTGTCACAACTGGCTCACCCCAAACCTGCCCTGTGTGTGTGTCTGTCACAGCTGGCTCACCCCAAACCTGCCCTGTGTGTGTGTCTGTCACAGCTGGCCCACCCCAAACCTGCCCTGTGTGTGTGTCTGTCACAGCTGGCTCACCCCAAACCTGCCCTGTGTGTGTGTCTGTCACAACTGGCTCACCCCAAACCTGCCCTCTGTGTGTGTGTCTGTCACAGCTGGCTCACCCCAAACCTGCCCTGTGTGTGTGTCTGTCAGCTGGCCCACCCCAAACCTGCCCTGTGTGTGTGTCTGTCACAGCTGGCTCACCCCAAACCTGCCCTGTGTGTGTGTCTGTCACAACTGGCTCACCCCAAACCTGCCCTGTGTGTGTCTGTCACAGCTGGCTCACCCCAAACCTGCCCTCTGTGTGTGTCTGTCACAGCTGGCTCACCCCAAACCTGCCCTCTGTGTGTGTGTCTGTCACAGCTGGCTCACCCCAAACCTGCCCTGTGTGTGTGTGTCTGTCACAGCTGGCCCACCCCAAACCTGCCCTGTGTGTGTGTGTCTGTCACAGCTGGCTCATCCCAAACCTGCCCTGTGTGTGTGCGTCTGTCACAGCTGGCCCACCCCAAACCTGCCCTGTGTGTGTGTCTGTCACAGCTGGCTCACCCCAAACCTGCCCTCTGTGTGTGTCTGTCACAGCTGGCTCACCCCAAACCTGCCCTGTGTGTGTGTCTGTCACAGCTGGCTCTCCCCAAACCTGCCCTGTGTGTGTGTCTGTCACAGCTGGCCCACCCCAAACCTGCCCTGTGTGTGTGTCTGTCACAGCTGCCCACCCCAAACCTGCCCTGTGTGTGTGTCTGTCACAGCTGCCCACCCCAAACCTGCCCTGTGTGTGTGTCTGTCACAGCTGGCTCACCCCAAACCTGCCCTGTGTGTGTGTCTGTCACAGCTGGCTCACCCCAAACCTGCCCTGTGTGTGTGTCTGTCACAGCTGGCTCACCCCAAACCTGCCCTGTGTGTGTGTCTGTCACAACTGGCTCACCCCAAACCTGCCCTGTGTGTGTGTCTGTCACAGCTGGCTCACCCCAAACCTGCCCTCTGTGTGTGTCTGTCACAGCTGGCTCACCCCAAACCTGCCCTGTGTGTGTGTCTGTCACAGCTGGCTCTCCCAAACCTGCCCTGTGTGTGTGTCTGTCACAACTGGCTCACCCCAAACCTGCCCTCTGTGTGTGTCTGTCACAGCTGGCTCACCCCAAACCTGCCCTGTGTGTGTGTCTGTCACAGCTGGCTCTCCCCAAACCTGCCCTGTGTGTGTGTGTCTGTCACAGCTGGCCCACCCCAAACCTGCCCTGTGTGTGTGTCTGTCACAGCTGGCTCATCCCAAACCTGCCCTCTGTGTGTGTCTGTCACAGCTGGCCCACCCCAAACCTGCCCTGTGTGTGTGTCTGTCACAGCTGGCTCACCCCAAACCTGCCCTGTGTGTGTGTGTCTGTCACAGCTGGCTCACCCCAAAACCTGCCCTGTGTGTGTCACAGCCCCTGGGGGGTGACACAGCTGGCTCACCTGTGGAGGTTCCTCAGACCTCCCAGAGCTCTTGGGCTCCTGCTCTGAGCTCTTGGCTCTTACTTTGTTAGGTTATCTTAAATAAGCAAGCAGTTAATAGTAGAAGAGTTTATTTATTATAAAGCACATCTCATTACAAAGCACATTAGTCTCTACAGGCAATATCAAAAAGCAATGGCAAAGCAGCAGCAATAAGCAATGGCTAGAAGCCCTGGCAAAAGCCAATGGCTGAAAAGCCACAGTGGCTAAAAGCACCAACTCTCCCAATACAAACTCTTATATAGGACTTTTCCAACAAGCTAAGATGCAAACTCAGCTCACCATTCCTTAACCTATTAGAATTCCAGTTTCTTAGCACACCAGGTTATGTATGGAACTACACATACATTTTATCCTGTTCTATATGAAAAACGTAACCAGTATTCTTTCTATAACTCTATTATGTCTAAGCACTGTCTACAGCTGTGGGCCTGGAGCCTCCACTGAAGATATCAGTATGTTTCAACCTTTACTAGAGCACTCACTGCTACTGTGGCATTTGAAACCTTTCACTTACTAAAAGCATTAGAGCTCACCCTAAAACTTACTTAAAATATCTACTTTATATGTGAGAGGCTTAATATACTTCAATCCGTGCAAAGGCTTTAATTCAATCCCTGCACTCTGATTTCTCTCTGAAGAATTCAGAGACACTCCCTGACTGCCTGCCCCTGTCCCCCCTGCAGCACCTGACCACGCTGCTGGCCTCCTCGGACATGCACGTGGTGCTGGCCGTGCTCAACCTGCTCTACGTGTTCAGCAAACGCTCCAACTACATCACCCGCCTGGGCTCGGAGCGCCGCGGGCCCCTGCTGGCCCGCCTGCAGCACCTGGCTGAGGTGAGGGGGTTTTAGGGGGTTTTGGGGGTTGAGGGGGGTTTTGGGGGTTTTTGGGGGGTGAGGCTGAGCTGGGTTGGTGTCTCCCCACAGAGCTGGGGTGGGAAGGAGAATGGATTCGGGCTGGCTGAGTGCTGCCGGGACCTGCACATGATGGTGAGTGGGGGCTGGGGGGCAGCCTGGGGTGGCCTGGGGGGGTGACAGAGCTCACCTGTGTCCTTTTGGGGGTCCCCAGAGCTCATCTGTGTCACCTTATTCTGTCCTGGGGGTCCCTAGAGCTCACCTGTGTCCTCCTGGGGGTCCTCATAACTCACCTCTGTCACCTTGGTGTATCCTGGGGGGTGACAGAGTTCGCCTTGTCTTGTCCTGGGGACCCCCAGAGCTCACCTGTATCTTCCTGGGGGTCCCCAGGGCTCACCTGTGTCACCTTGGGGGTCCCCAGAGCTCACCTGTGTCACTGTGTCCTGTCCTGGGGGGTCCCCAGAACTCTCCTGTGTCCCTTTGTCGTGTTCTGGGGCTCCCCAGGACTCACCTGTGTCACCTTATCCTGTCCTGGGGATCCCCAGAGCTCACCTTGTCCTCTCCTGGGGGTCCCCAGAATTCACCTGTGTCCTCCTGGGGGTCCCCAGGGCTCACCTGTGTCACCTTGGGGATCCCCAGAGCTCACCTGTGTCCTCTGGGGTCCCCAGGGCTCACCTGTGTCCCTTTGTCGTGTTCTGGGGGTCCCCAGGACTCACCTGTGTCACCTTGTCCTCTCCTGGGGATCCCCAGAGCTCACCTTGTCCTCTTCTGGGGGTCCCCAGAATTCACCTGTGTCCTCCTGGGGGTCCCCAGAGCTCACCTATGTCCTGGGGGTCCCCAGGGCTCACCTGTGTCACCTTGGTGTGTCCTGGGGGGTGCCAGAGCTCATCTCTGTCCTCCTGGGGGGTTGCCAGAGGTCACCTGTGTCCGTTTGTCCTTTCCTGGGGGTCCCCAGAGCTCACTTCAGGGGTTTCTCTGTCACATTTCCTCTTGTGACACCTCGGTGTGACCTGTTCCCAACGTCACCTTGTCACATCCTGATGTGCCTCAATGCCATCCTGGTATCCCCAGCACTGTCTGTCCCCTCAGGGTGTCCCCAGGATTATCTGCTGTCCCCTCAGGTTGTCCCCAGCTCTGTCCTGTCCCCTCAGGGTGTCCCCAGGATTATCTGCTGTCCCCTCAGGGTGTCCCCAGCTCTGTCCTGTCCCCTCAGGGTGTCCCCAGGATTATCTGCTGTCCCCTCAGGGTGTCCCCAGCTCTGTCCTGTCCCCTCAGGGTGTCCCCAGCTCTGTCTGGTGTCCCCTCAGGGTGTCCCCAGTGCTGTCCTGTCCCACACCACAGTTCCCAACACCCTCCCCTATCCCCCAACACCACTTTGTCACCCCTCTGCTGTCCTGGAGTCCCCCCATCCTCTCCCTGTGTCCCCAACCTGTCCCTGTCACCCCAGGGGAGGGGACCCTGCTGTCCCCCCTCACCCCAGAAATGTCCCCTCTCCCCCCAGAAATACCCCCCCAGTGCCACCACCCTGCACTTCGAGTTCTACGCCGAGCCGGGCGTCGAGGTCAAGGTGGACAAGAGGGTGAGTGACACTGGGGACATTGGGGGGGGGACACCCCAAAACACTGGGGACACCCCTTGACCTCCTGTGACCCCCTCCAGGCCACCAGCACCACCCTGCACTACATCCACATCGAGCAGCTGGACAAGGTAAGGGGGGGCTCCTTCATTTTGGGGGGGTCTGGGCTTGGATCAGGGCACCCCCATTTTGTTCCCTGCACCCCCATTTTGTCCCTCCACATCCCCATTTTGTTTCCTGTACCCCCATTTTGTTCCCTGTACCCCCATTTTGTCCCTCCACACCCCCATTTTGTTCCCTGTACCCCCATTTTGTCCCTCCACACCCCCTTTTTGTTCCCTGTACCCCATTTTGTCCCTCCACACCCCATTTTGTTCCTTGTACCCCCATTTTGTTCCCTGTACCCCCATTTTGTTCCTCCACACCCCCATTTTGTTCCTTGTACCCCCATTTTGTTCCCTGTACCCCCATTTTGTCCCTCCATACCCCAGCCTTGTTCCTCCCCACCTCAGTTTTGTCCCCTGCACCCCAGTTTTGTTCATCCCCATCCCAATTTTGTTCCTCCACAGCCAAGGTTTGTCCCCTGCCCCCCAGTATTTTTTCTGTCCCCAGTTTTGTCCCCTGCCCCCAATTTTGTCCCCCACACCCCAATTTTGTCCCCTGTCCCCCAGTCTTGTCCCTCTGCCCCCCAGTTTTATTCCTTCCTTCCCCAGTTTTGTCCCCTGCACCCCAGTTTTTTTCTCTGTCCCCAATTTTGTCCCTCTTCCCCCCCAATTTTGTCCCCTGCCCCCGATTTTGTCCCTCCCTACCCCAATTTTGTCCCCTACACCCTCAGTTTGCTCCCTGCCCCCAGTCTTGTCCCTCCCCACCTCAATTTTGTCTCCTGCCCCCCAATTTTGTCCCCTGCACCCCCATTTTGTCTTGTCCCCAGGTTTTCTTCCCTGCCCCAAATTTTGTCCCTCCAAATCCCAGTTTTGTCCTATATCCCTAATTTTTTCCTCTGTCCCCAGTTTGGTCCCCTGCACCTCAAGCTTGTCCCTCCCCACCTCAATTTTGTCCCTCTTCCCCTCAATTTTGTCCCCTGGTCCCCCAGTTTTGTCCCCTCCACCCCCATTTTGTCTTGTCCTCCAATTTTGTCCTCCCCCCCCAATTTTGTCCCCTGCCCCTCATTTTGTTCCCTGCCCCCAGTCTTGTCCCTCCCCACCTCAATTTTGTCCCCTGCACCCCAATCTTGTCCCCTGCACCCCCATTTTGTCCCTCCCCACCCCAGTCTTGTCTTTCTGCCCCCCCCCCCAATCTCCTCCCCCACCCCCCCAAATTTCTCTGTCCCCTCCTCCCCCAGATTTCGGAGAGCCCCTCGGAGATCATGGAGTCTCTCACCAAGATGTACAGCATCCCCAAGGACAAGCAGGTGTGTGGGGGGACACCCAGGGCACCCCCAGGGATTTGGGGGTGACCCCCAGACCCTGTTTGGGGGGTTTGGGGTGGGATTTTGGGGTGGATTTGGGTGGTCTGAGGTTGGTTTGGGGGGGTTTCGGAGTCCTGGGTGGAGGGATTTGGGGGGTTTTGGGGAGGGATTTTTGAATTTTGGGGCAGGATTTTAGGGTTTGGGGGGTGGATTTTGGGGGGTTTTGGGCTCCTGAGTGTGGGAATTTGGGGGGGATTTGGGCATTTTTAGAGAGGGAGTTGGGGTTTGAGGTGGCTTGGGGGAGGAATTTGGGCTCTTGGAGATTTTGGGGTGCTCAGGATGATTTTGAGGGTGCTCAGGATGATTTTGGGGGTGCTCAGGATGATTTTGAGGGTGCTCAGGATGATTTTGGGGGTGCTCAGGATGATTTTGGGGGTGCTCAGGCTGATTTTGGGGGTGCTCAGGATGATTTTGGGAGTGCTCAGGATGATTTTGAGGGTGCTCAGGATGATTTTGGGGGTGCTCAGGATGATTTTGGGAGTGCTCAGGATGATTTTGGCGGGGCTCAGGCTGATTTTGGGGGCTCAGGCTGATTTTGGGGGGGCTCAGGATGATTTGGGGGTGCTCAGGATGATTTTGGGGAGGCTCGGGATGATTTTGGGGGTGCTCGGGATGATTTTGGGGGCTCAGGATGATTTGGGGGTGCTCAGGATGATTTTGGGGTGCTCAGGATGATTTGGGGGCTCGGGATGATTTTGGGGGTGCCCAGGCTGATTTTGGGGTGCCCAGGCTGATTTTGGGGGGCTCAGGATGATTTGGGGGCTCGGGATGATTTTGGGGCCGCTGAGGATGATTTTGGGGGTGCTCAGGATGATTTTGGGGTGCTCGGGATGATTTTGGGGGTGCTCAGGCTGATTTTGGGGGGTGCTCAGGCTGATTTTGGGGGTGCTCAGGATGATTTTGAAGTGGCTCAGGATGATTTTGGGGGTGCTCGGGATGATTTTGGGGGTGCTCGGGATGATTTTGGGGGTGCTCGGGATGATTTTGGGGGCTCGGGCTGATTTTGGGGGTGCTCAGGATGATTTTGGGGGCTCGGGCTGATTTTGGGGTGCTCGGATGATTTTGGGGGTGCTCAGGCTGATTTTGGGGGTGCTCGGGATGATTTTGGGGGTGCTCAGGATGATTTTGGGGGCTCGGGCTGATTTTGGGGTGCTCAGGATGATTTTGGGGGGTGCTCAGGATGATTTTGGGGGTGCTCAGGATGATTTTGAAGTGGCTCAGGATGATTTTGGGGGGCTCAGGATGATTTTGGGGGTGCTCAGGATGATTTTGGGGGCTCAGGCTGATTTTGGGGTGCTCAGGCTGATTTTGGGGGGCTCGGGATGATTTTGGGGTGCTCGGGATGATTTTGGGGGTGCTCGGGATGATTTTGGGGGTGCTCAGGATGATTTTGGGGGGCTCAGGATGATTTTGGGGGTGCTCAGGATGATTTTGGGGGTGCTCGGGATGATTTTGGGGGGTGCTCAGGATGATTTTGGGGGGGCTCAGGCTGATTTTGGGGGTGCTCAGGATGATTTTGGGGGGGCTCGGGCTGATTTTGGGGGTGCTCAGGATGATTTTGGGGGGGCTCGGGCTGATTTTGGGGGTGCTCGGGATGATTTTGGGGGTGCTCAGGCTGATTTTGGGGGTGCTCGGGATGATTTTGGGGGTGCTCAGGATGATTTTGGGGGTGCTCGGGATGATTTTGGGGGTGCTCAGGATGATTTTGGGGGTGCTCAGGATGATTTTGGGGGGGCTCAGGATGATTTTGGCGGTGCTCAGCATGATTTTGGGGGTGCTCGGGATGATTTTGGGAGTGCTCAGGATGATTTTGGGGGGGCTCGGGATGATTTTGGGGGGTGCTCGGGATGATTTTGGGGGTGCTCAGGCTGATTTTGGGAGTGCTCAGGATGATTTTGGGCATGCTCAGGCTGATTTTGGGGGTGCTCAGGCTGATTTTGGGGGTGCTCAGGATGATTTTGGGGGTGCTCAGGCTGATTTTGGGGGTGCTCAGCATGCTGACCCCCCCCCAAATTCCCCGTGCCCCCCCCTCTCAGATGCTGCTGTTCACCCACATCCGCCTGGCCCACGGCTTCTCCAACCACAAGAAGCGGCTGCAGGCGGTGCAGGCGCGGCTCCACGCCATCTCCATCCTGGGTGGGCTTTTTTGGGGGGGCTCCTGGGCTGGGGGTGGCTTTGGGGGGGCTCTGGGGGTGCGTTTTGGGGTGACCCCCCCCCTCCTTTGTCGGTGCAGTGTACTCCAACGCGCTGCAGGAGTCGGCCAACAGCATCCTGTACAACGGGCTGATCGAGGAGCTGGTGGATGTGCTGCAGATCACCGACAAGCAGCTCATGGTGAGGGCTGGGCTGCCGTGGGTGTGCCCTCAGTGTCCCCTCTGTGTCACCTCAGTGTCCCCTCTGTCTCCCCTCTGTGTCACCTCAGTGTCCCCTTGGTGTCCCTCAGTGTCCCCTCAGTGTCCCTCTGTGTCCCCTTGGTGTCCTCTGATCACCGACAAGCAGCTCATGGTGAGGGCTGGGCTGCCGTGGGTGTGCCCTCTGTGTCCCCTCTGTGTCACCTCAGTGTCCCTCTGTGTCCCCTTGGTGTCCCCTTGGTGTCCCCTGATCACCGACAAGCAGCTCATGGTGAGGGCTGGGCTGCCGTGGGTGTGCCCTCTGTGTCCCCTCTGTGTCCCCTCTGTGTCCCCTTGGTGTCCCCTCAGGTGTTCCTTCAGGTGTTCCGTCAGTGTCCCCTCAGTGTCCTCCCAGGTGTCCCCTCAGTGTCCCCTCAGTTGTTCTCTCAGATGTTCTTTCAGGTGTCCCCTCAGCTGTTCCTTCACCTGTACTCTCAGGTGTTCCCTTGTGTGTGTCCTTAGCCGTTCTCTCACCTGTTCACTCAGCTGTTCCTCCACCTGTCCCCTCAGCTGTCCCTTTACCTGTCCCTTTACCTGTCCCCTCAGCTGTTCCTCCCTCTGTCCCCTCAGCTGTCCCTTTACCTGTCCTTTACCTGTCCCCTCAGCTGTCCCTTTACCTGTCCCTTTATCTGTCCTCTCAGCTGTTCCT
Organism: Muscicapa striata striata; assembly: GCA_030060385.1. Taxonomy (NCBI): domain Eukaryota; kingdom Metazoa; phylum Chordata; class Aves; order Passeriformes; family Muscicapidae; genus Muscicapa; species Muscicapa striata. The sequence continues at coordinate 2,134 of JAREIS010002165.1, read as the reverse complement.
CCATCTGTCCCCTCAGCTGTCCCTTTACCTGTCCCTTTACCTGTCCCCTTAGTAGTCCCCTCTGCTGTTCCCTCAGCTGTTCCCTCAGCTGTTCCCTTTACCTGTCCCCTCACCTGTCCCCGTGTGTCCCCTCACTGACGCTGAGCTGCACACGCTGCACATCAGGGATGTCTGAGGCTCCCTTGTGCTGCTCCTGTCACCTCCCCTGCACTGTACCTGTCACCTCCCCTGCACTGTACCTGTCACCTCATCTATCCCATACCTGCCACCTGATCTCTGCTATATTTGTCCTATACCTGTTCTACTCTTGTCATTTCATGTCTTGTCTCTGTCCCTTCACCTGCCCTGTGTGTCCCCTCACATCAAGGATGTCTGTGCCTTACCTGGCTGTACCTGTCACCTCACCTGTCCTGTATCTGTCACCTCACCTGTCCTGCTCTTGTCACCTTACTTGCTCTGTATTTGTTCTACACCTGCCCTGCTCCTGTCACTTCACCTGTCCTGTATCTATCTTACACCTGTCCTGTTCCTGTCTTTTCATGTCTTATATCTGTCACCTCACCTGTCGCTTCACCTGTCACATCACCTGTTCCCTCACTGACATCACACTGCACGTGCTGCTCACCAAGGACATGAGTGTCACTCACCTGTCCCCTCACCTGTCCCCTCACCTGTTCCCCCTGTCCCCCTCTGTCCCTCACCTGTCCCCACTGTTGCTGTGTCCCTCACCTGTCCCCATCTGTCCCACTGTCCCTCATCTATCCCCACTGTCTCCTCACCTGTCCCCCTCTGTCCCTCACCTGTCCCCACTGTCACTGTGTCCCTCACCTGTCCCTCACCCGTCCCCACTGTCCCTCACCTGTCCGTGCTGTCCCTCACCTGTCCCACTGTCCCTCACCTGTCCCCACTGTCTCCCCACCTGTCTCCTCACCTGTCCCCACTGTCCCTCACGTGTCGCTGTGTCCCTCACCTGTCCCACTGTCCCTCACCTGTCCCCACTGTCCCTCACCTGTCCCCACTGTTGCTCTGTCCCTCACCTGTCCCTCACCTGTCCCACTGTCCCTCACCTGTCCCCACTGCCGCTGTGTCCCCCCTTGTCCCTCACCTGTCCGTGCTGTCCCTCACCTGTCCCACTGTCCCTCACCTGTCCCACTGTCCCTCACCTGTCCCCACTGTCCCTCACCTGTCCCACTGTCCCTCACCTGTCCCCACTGTCCCTCACCTGTCCCACTGTCCCTCACCCGTCCCACTGTTCCTCACCTGTCCCCACTGTCCCTCACCTGTCCCACTGTCCCTCACCTGTCCCACTGTCCCTCCCCTGTCCCCCTGCCCCGTGTCCCTGCCCCGTCCCTGCCCCGTCCCTGACGTGTCCCTGACGTGTCCCTGACATGTCCCCGTCCCCAGGACATCAAGGCGGCGTCGCTGCGCACGCTGACGTCCATCGTGCACCTGTCCCACTGTCCCTCCCCTGTCCCCCCTGCCCCGTGTCCCTGCCGTGTCCCTGCCGTGTCCCCGTCCCCAGGACATCAAGGCGGCGTCGCTGCGCACGCTGACGTCCATCGTGCACCTGTCGCTGTGTCCCTCACCTGTCCCCACTGTCCCTCCCCTGTCCCCCTGCCCCGTGTCCCTGCCGTGTCCCTGCCGTGTCCCTGACGTGTCCCTGTCCCCAGGACATCAAGGCGGCGTCGCTGCGCACGCTGACGTCCATCGTGCACCTGTCCCACTGTCCCTCCCCTGTCCCCCCTGCCCCGTGTCCCTGCCGTGTCCCTGACGTGTCCCTGACGTGTCCCCGTCCCCAGGACATCAAGGCGGCGTCGCTGCGCACGCTGACGTCCATCGTGCACCTGGAGCGCACGCCCAAGCTCAGCAGCATCATCGACTGCACGGGCACGGCCTCGTACCACGGCTTCCTGCCCGTGCTGGTGCGCAACTGCATCCAGGCCATGATCGGTGCGTGGGGCCTGACCCTCACCTGGGGGTGTGACCCTCACCTGGGGGACTGACCCTCACCTGGGGGAGTGACCTTCACCTGGGGGAGTGACCCTCACCTGGGGGTGTGACCTTCACCTGGGGGGAGTGACCCTGACCTGGGGGGAGTGACCCTCACCTGGGGGATGCAATCCCACACCTGGGG
>JAREIS010002164.1:0-12916 GCA_030060385.1 Muscicapa striata striata | reverse complement strand
TTTTAGCTGTCAGACGCCCAGTCTCAGGCCAATTATCCTGGATATGAACACTGGCCATTTTCCCCAAGAAAAAACCACCCTCCCAGTTTCTTAAAAGAAGTTTTAGGAAGTCATTGTATCTCCAAAAGTAGCCAGTATTCTAAGGGTGGCATCATGTCAGACACCCAGTCTCAGGCCAGTTATCCTGGATATGAACACTGGCCATTTTCCCTCGAAAAAAACACACCCCCCCAGTTTCTTTATACCAGTTTGGAGGTAGTGTTGGTCACTCCAATACTAGCCAGGGTTCTCAGTGGTGGCATCTTTAGTCTGGGAGAAATCCTGATCCATTCCGAATTTTAGCTGTCAGACGCCCAGTCTCAGGCCAATTACCCTGGATACGATCATTGGCCAGTTTCCCGCTGGAAAAAACCACACCCTCCCAGTTCCTTAATACCAGTTTGGAGGTAGTGTTGGTCACTCCAATAGTAGCCAGGGTTCTCAGTGGTGGCATCTTTAGTCTGGGAGAAATCCTGATCCATTCCGAATTTTAGCAGTCAGACGCCCAGTCTCAGGCCAATTACCCTGGATACGATCATTTGCCAATTTCCCTCGGAAAAAAACCACACCCTCCCAGTTTCTTAATACCAGTTTGGAGGAAGACATTTTATCTGCAACAGGAGCTAAGGTTCTAAGGGGTGGCATCTTTAGTCTGGGAGAAATCCTGATCCTTTCGGAATTTTACGTGTCAGACACCCAGTCTCAGGCCAATTGCCCTGGATACGAACATGGGCCATTTTCCCTCTTAAAAAAACCACACCCTCCCAGTTTCTTAATACCACTTTGGAGGTAGTGTTGGTCTCTCCAAAAGTATCTGGGCTTCTAACTGCTGGCATCTTTTGTCTGCGAGAAAACATTAGGTTTTTAATTTTAGCAGGCCGAAGCCCAGTCTCAGGACCATGCCCCTGCATGCAAAGAAGGGCCTATTTCTCTGTGAAATAAAGATCACTTCACCACTTTTGTAATATCCATTTAGAGGAGGCTTTTGGCACTCCATGAACAGCCAGGGTTCTCAGTGGTGGCAGTTTTAGTCTGGGAGAAATCCTGATTCCTTCGGAATTTGAGGTTTCAGACGACCAGTCTCAGGCCAAGGTCCCTGGATATGAACATTGGCAATTTTCCCTCTGTGTAAAACCACACCCTCCCAGTTTCTTAATACCATTTAGAAGGAAGACACAGTCTCTTCAAAAGTAGCCAGGGTTCTAACTGGTGGCATCTTTAGTCTAGGAGAAATCCTGATCCCTTCGGAATTTGAGCTGTCAGACGCCCAGTCTCAGGCCAAGGTTCCTGGATAAGAACATTGGCCATTTTCCCTCTGAAAAAAACCACACCCTCCCAGTTTCTTAATACTAGTTTGGAGGTAGTGTTGGTCTCTCCAATAGTAGCCAGGATTCTAAGTGGTGGGATCTTTAATCTGGGAGAAATCCTGATCCCTTCGGAATTTTAGCTGTCAGACGCCCAGTCCCAAGGCCAATTATCCTGGATATGAACACTGGCCATTTTCCCTCGGAAAAAAAGCACACCCTCCGAGTTTCTTAAAAGAAGTTTTTAGGAAGTCATTGTAACTCCAAATGTAGCCAGGATTCTAAATTGTGGCAGCTTTAGTCTGGGAGAAAACCTGATCATTTCGGAATTTTAGATGTCAGACACCCAGTCTCAGGCAGGGGTCCCTGGATAAGAACACATGCAATTTTCCCTCGGAAAAAAAACACACACCCCCAGTTTCTTTATACCAGTTTGGAGGTAGTGTTGGTCACTCCAATAGTAGCCAGGGTTCTCAGTGGTGGCATCTTTAGTCTAGGAGAAATCCTGATCCATTCCGAATTTTAGCTGTCAGACGCCCAGTCTCAGGCCAAGGGCCTTGGATACGATCATTGGCCAATTTCCCGCTGAAAAAAACCACACCCTCCCAGTTTCTTAATAACAGTTTGGAGGAAGACATTTTATCTGCAACAGGAGCTAAGGTTCTAAGGGGTGGCATCTTTAGTCTGGGAGAAATCCTGATTCTTTCAGAATTTTAACTGTCAGACACCCAGTCTCAGGCCAATTGCCCTTGCTACGAACATGGGCCATTTTCCCTCTGAAAAAAACCACACCCTCCCAATTTCTTAATACCATTTCGGAGAAAGATACAGTCTCTTAAAAAGTAGCCGGAGTTCTAACTTGTGGCATCTTTAGTCTAGGAGAAATCCTGATTCCTTCGGAATTTTAACTGTCAGACACCCAGTCTCAGTCCAATTATCCTGGATATGAACACTGGCCATTTTCCCTCTGAAAAAAAACCACACCCTTCCATTTTCTTAAAAACAGTTTTTAGGAAGACATTGTATCTCCAAAAGTAGCCGGGATTCTAAGGGGTGGCATCTTTGGTCTGGGAGAAATCCTGATCATTTCGGAATTTTAGATGTCAGACACCCAGTCTCAGGCCAAGGTCCCTGGATAAGAACACATGCCATTTTCCCTCTGAAAAAACCCACACCCTCCCAGTTTCTTTATACCAGTTTGGAGGTAGTGTTGGTCACTCCAAAGTAGCCAGGGTTCTCAGGGTTCCCCCATCTTCAGTCTGGGAGAAATCCTGATCCCTTCGGAATTTTAGATTTCAGACGACCAGTCCCAGGCCCATTGCCTTGGACACGAACATAGGCCATTTTCCCTCTGAAAAAAACCACACCCTCCCAGTTTCTTAATACCAGTTTGGAGGAAGACATTTTATCTGCAATAGGAAATAAGGTTCTAAGTGGTGGCGTCTTTAGTCTGGGAGAAATCGTGATTCTTTTGGAATTTTAACTGTCAGACACCCAGTCTCAGGCCAATTGCCCTTGCTACGAACATGGGCCATTTTCCCTCTGAAAAAAACCACACCCTCTCAGTTTCTTAATACCACTTTGGAGGTAGTGTTGGTCTCTCCAAAAGTATCTGGGCTTCTAACTGCTGGCATCTTTTGTCTGCGAGAAAACATTAGGTTTTTAATTTTAGCAGGCTGAAGCCCAGTCTCAGGACCATGCCCCTGCATGCAAAGAAGGGCCTATTTCTCTGTGAAATAAAGATCACTTCACCCCTTTTGTAGTATCCATTTAGAGGAGAATTTTGGCACTCCATGAACAGCCAGGGTTCTCAGTGGTGGCAGTTTTAGTCTGGGAGAAATCCTGATTCCTTCGGAATTTGAGGTTTCAGACGACCAGTCTCAGGCCAAGGGCCCTGGATATGAACATTGGTAATTTTCCCTCTGTGTAAGACCACACCCTCCCAGTTTCTTAATACCATTGCGGAGGAAGATACAGTCTCTTAAAAAGTAGCCAGGGTTCTCAGTGGTGGCATCTTTAGTCTGGGAGAAATCCTGATCCCTTCGGAATTTGAGCTGTCAGACGCCCAGACTCAGGCCAAGGTCCCTGGAAAGGAACATTGGCCAATTTCCCTCTGAAAAAAACCACACCCTCCCAGTTTCTTAATTCCAGTTTGGAGGTAGTGTTGGTCTCTCCAAAAGTAACCAGGCTTCTAACTGGCATTTTTAGTCTGCGAGAAAACATTACGTTTGGAATTTTAGCACGTGTGCCGGGGGCTCATGGAAAGGAGGGGGGGTGGTAGCCCATCCCCCATAGAGGCCACATGGAAAGCACATTCTGCTGAGACAAAGAGAGCAGGGGTCTCCTCTAGGAGCCTCCCCTGAGGCTGCGGGGTCCAATCAGAGACCTGGGTGGGTGATTTACAGCCCAGGAAACCAATTAGAACGCTGTTTCTCTTTTACGAATCACAGGAAAGAAGTTAGTTTTGTGTCTTTTGTTTTCGGTGGGGAGGAGAGAGGAGCTGGCAGGGGCTCGGGTCCCAGCATGGGGCCCGGCCCGGCTGAGCCCGGGAGGAGGAAGGGCCCAGCCCGGGATGACTCCCGGCCTGGGAAGGCCCCGAGTGGACTCAGCTCTGACCCCGGCCCGGCTCCGGCCCGCCCCGGCACGGGCGAGGACAGCCTGGACTCGGGAATGCCCCGAGCGGCTTCGGACTCGTGGGGAGCCCGGCCCGGCCCCGCTCGGCTCGGCTCGGCTCGGCCCCAGCCCCGCACAGCCCCGGCAGGGCTCGGCTCGGCTCGCCCGGCCCGGCCCGCCCCGCGGCACGGCTCGGCTCGGTTTCCTGCTCCATCTGGCATGGCCAAGCGTTCTGAGAAGTGGCCCCCAGATGGCCACGTAGCTTCTTCACTGTCTGGATACAGACCCCAGCTGAGCACGCAGCAGAGGGAGGTCCAGCCATCTCCACCTGGTCCCCTGGTGGCCACGTTTTTTCCAGCGTGGCTTCAGCATGGCTACTTCACTTTCTGGATACAAGTTTAACTTTAAGTGCCTGGATAAGACTCTAGATCTCCTGAGCTCCCCAGAATGAAAGGAATAAAGCAAGAAAACTTACAGAAGTCAGTGAAATGAAGATAAAGTTCCTGATGGAAGAGATTGAAGAGATGCCACTGATAAGTAGCTGAAAACCTTTTTTTTGTGGGCTTAAGGGGACTATGACTTTACTAAAATTCCTTTAAACTGTGAAATATACTTGGGGAGGCTAGGTGCTTGAGATGAAGACTTATTTTTTTGCTTCAGGGAAATGAAGCTCTCTCTGTTTTGGCACTGGAATATGAACAGAAACATTTGATAAAGAGATGAAGAGACTTTTGTGTTTTTGGCAGCCTGCCTTTAAAATGACACCCCATGTGTTTTTCAGCAACCCATATACAGCTCTGGAAGGACTGTAAAAATAGGAGGAAAAAATCATAATTTGTAGTTTCCGGGTGGGTGCAGATTAGGAGAGTGAGACACCCTCTAAGCCTAAACAAAAAGAAGAAGCTTCTCTCTTTCAAAACTCGAACGTGGCATCTTTAGTCAGAAAACTGATCCACTTTTTGACGTGACTGGCTATAAAGGTTGAAAGGAGATTGGCCAAAACAAACCTCCAGTTTCTGAATTGTTTGAGTGTGTTGTCATTTCAGTTCCAGGTTCTAAGCTTTGGCTTTTAGTCTTATTCAAACTGACCCGAATTTTTAGAAACGTCCAGGACAGCTCCAGTCTCAGGACCATGCCCCTGCATGCACGAAGGGCCTATTTCTCTGTGACAAATAAAGATCACTACCCACTTTTGTAATATCCATTTGAGGAGAATTTGGCACTCCATGAACAGCCAGGGTTCTCAGTGGTGGCAGTATTAGGCCTGGGAGAAATCTGATTCCTTTCGGAATTTGAGGTTTCAGACGGCTGCCTCAGGCCAAGGCCCCGATGAACATTGGCAATTTTCCTCTGTGCAAAACCACACCCTCCCGGTTTCTTAATATCATTTAGGAGGAAGATACAGTCTCTTCAAAAGTAGCCAGGGTTCTAACTGGTGGCATCTTTAGTCTAGAGAAATCCTGATCCATTCCGGAATTTGAGCTGTCAGGCACGCCCAGTCTCAGGCCAAGGTCCTGGAAAGGAACATTGGCCAATTTCCCTCTGAAAAAACCCACACCCTCCCAGTTTATTAATTCCAGTTTGGAGGTAGTGTTGGTCTCTCCAAAAGTAACCAGGCTTCCTAACTGCTGGCATTTTAGTCTGCGAGAAAACATTACGTTTGTAATTTTAGCCTTAAGCCCAGTCTCAGGACCATGCCTACATGCAACGAAGGAGCCTATTTCTCTGTGAAACAAAGATCATTTCACCACTTTGTAAATATCCATTTAGAGGCCTTTGGCACTCCATGAACAACCAGGGTTCTCAGTGGTGGCACTATTAGTCTGGGAGAAATCCTGATCCTTCGAATTTGAGGTTTCAGACACCAGTCTCAGGCCAAGGCCCTGGATAAGAACATTGGCAATTTTCCTCTGGAAAAAACACACCCTCCCAGTTTCTTAATACCATTTAGGAGGAAGATACAGTCTCTTCAAAAGTAGCCAGGGTTCTAATGGTGGCATCTTTAGTCTGGGAGAAATCCTTTTCCATTCCGAATTTTAGCTGTCAGACGCCCAGTCTCAGGCCAATTACCCTGGATACGATCATTTGCCAATTTCCCTCGGAAAAAAACCACACCCTCCCAGTTTCTTAATACCAGTTTGGAGGAAGACATTTTATCTGCAACAGGAGCTAAGGTTCTAAGGGGTGGCATCTTTAGTCTGGGAAAAATCCTGATCCTTTCGGAATTTTAACTGTCAGACACCCAGTCTCAGGCCAATTGACCTGGATACGAATATGGGCCATTTTCCCTCTGAAAAAAAACCACACCCTCCCAGTTTCTTAATTCCAGTTTGGAGGTAGTGTTGGTCTGTCCAAAAGTAATCAGGCTTCTTACTGCTGGCATTTTTAGTCTGCGAGAAAACATTAGGTTTGGAATGTTAGCACGCCAATGCCCAGTCTCAGGACCATGCCCCTGCATGCGAAGAAGGGCCTATTTCTCTGTGAAATAAAGATCACTTCACCACTTTAGTAATATCCATTTAGAGAGGCTTTTGGCACTCCATGAACAGCCAGGGTTCTCAGTGGTGGCACTATTAGTCTGGGAGAACTCCTGATTCCCTTCGGAATTTGAGGTTTCAGACGACCAGTCTCAGGCCAAGGGCCCTGGATATGAACATTAGCAATTTTCCTGTGAAAAACCACACCCTCCCAGTTTCTTAATACCATTTAGGAGGAAGATACAGTCTCTTCAAAAGTAGCCAGGGTTCTAACAGGTGGCATCTTTAGTCTAGGAGAAATCCTGATCCCTTCAGAATTTGAGCTGTCCAGGCGGCAATTACTTGAGGCCCAAGGTCCCGGATAAGAACATTGGCCATTTTCCCTCTGAGAAAAACCACACCCTCCCAGTTTCTCAATACCACTTTGGAGGTAGTGTTGGTCTCTCCAAGAGCAGCCAGGATACTAAGGGGTGGCATCTTTAGTCTGGGAGAAATCCTGATCCTTTCGGAATTTTAACTGTCAAAACCCAGTCTCAGGCCAATTGCCCTTGCTATGACATGGGGCCATTTTCCCTCTGAAAAACCACACCTCCAGGTTCCTTGTTCCAGTTTGGAGGTAGTGTTGGTGTCTCCAAAAGTAACCAGGTTTCTAACTGTTGGCATTTTTAGTCTGCGAGAAAACATTACGTTTTGTAATTTTAGCAGCCAAAGCCCAGTCTCAGGACCATGCCCCTGCATGCAACGAAGGGCCTATTTCTCTGTGAAATAAAGATCACTTCACCACTTTTGTAATATCCGTTTAGAGGAGGCCTTTGGCACTTCCTGAACAGCCAGGGTTCTCAGTGGTGGCAGTATTAGTCTGGGAGAAATGATTCCTTCGGAATTTGAGGTTTCAGACGACCAAACCCAGGCCAAGAGCCCTGGATATGAACATTGGCAATTTTCCCTCTGAAAAAAACCACACCCTCCCAGTTTCTTAATACCAGTTTGGAGGTAGTGTTGGTCACTCCAATAGTAGCCAGGGTTCTCAGTGGTGGCATCTTTAGTCTAGGAGAAATCCTGATCCATTCCGAATTTTAGCTGTCAGACGCCCAGTCACAGGCCAATTACCCTGGATACGATCATTTGCCAATTTCCCTCGGAAAAAAACCACACCCTCCCAGTTTCTTAATACCAGTTTGGAGGAAGACATTTTATCTGCAACAGGAGCTAAGGTTCTAATGGGTGGCATCTTTAATCTGGGAGAAATCCTGATCCATTCGGAATTTTAGCTGTCAGACACCCAGTCTCACGCCAATTGCCCTGGATACAGACATGGGCCATTTTCCCTCTGAAAAAAACCACACCCTCCCAGTATATTAATACCACTTTGGAGGCAGTGTTGGTCTCTCCAAAAGTATCTGGGCTTCTAACTGCTGGCATCTTTTGTCTGCGAGAAAACATTAGGTTTTTAATTTTAGCAGGCCGAAACCCAGTCTCAGGACCATGCCCCTGCATGCAAAGAAGGGCCTATTTCTCTGTGAAATAAAGATGACTTCACCACTTTTGTAATATCCATTTAGAGGAGGCCTTTGGCACTCCATGAACAGCCAGGGTTCTTAGTGGTGGCACTATTAGTCTGGGAGATATCCTGATTCCTTCAGAATTTGAGGTTTCAGACGACCAGTCTCAGGCCAAGGGCCCTGGATATGAACATTGGCAATTTTCCCTCTGTGTAAAACCACACCCTCCCAGTTTCTTAATACCATTTAGGAGGAAGATACAGTCTCTTCAAAAGTAGCCAGGGTTCTAACTGGTGGCATCTTTAGTCTAGGAGAAATCCTGATCCCTTCAGAATTTGAGCTGTCAGACACCCAGTCTCATGCCAAGGTTCCTGGATAAGAACATTGGCAATTTTCCCTCTGAAAAAAACCACACCCTCCCAGTTTCTTAATACCAGTTTGGAGGTAGTGTTGGTCTCTCCAATAACAGCCAGGATCCTAAGTGGTGGGATCTTTAATCTGGGAGAAATCCTGATCCCTTCGGAATTTTAGCTGTCAGACGCCCAGTCCCAAGGCCAATTATCCTGGATATGAACACTGGCCATTTTCCCTCGGAAAAAAAGCACACCCTCCGAGTTTCTTAAAAGAAGTTTTTAGGAAGTCATTGTATCTCCAAAAGTAGCCAGGATTCTAAATTGTGGCATCTTTAGTCTGGGAGAAAACCTGATCATTTCGGAATTTTAGATGTCAGACACCCAGTCTCAGGCAGGGGTCCCTGGATAATAACACATGCCATTTTCCCTCTGAAAAAAACCAAACCCTCCCAGTATCTTTATACCAGTTTGGAGGTAGTGTTGGTCACTCCAAAGTAGCCAGGGTTCTCAGGGTTCCCCCATCTTCAGTCTGGGAGAAATCCTGATCCCTTCGGAATTTTAGATTTCAGACGACCAGTCCCAGGCCCTTTGCCTTGGACACGAACATGGGCCATTTTCCCTCTGAAAAAAACCACACCCTCCCAGTTTCTTAATTCCAGTGGAGGTAGTGTTGGTCTCTCCAAAAGTATCTGGGCTTCTAACTGCTGGCATCTTTTGTCTGCGAGAAAACATTAGGTTTGTAATTTTAGCACGCCAATGCCCAGTCTCAGGACCATGCCCCTGCATGCAAAGAAGGGCCTATTTCTCTGTGAAATAAAGATCACTTCACCCCTTTTGTAGTATCCATTTAGAGGAGAATTTTGGCACTCCATGAACATCCAGGGTTCTCAGTTGTGGCAGTTTTAGTCTGGGAGAAATCCTGATTCCTTCGGAATTTTAGGTTTCAGACGACCAGTCTCAGGCCAAGGGCCCTGGATATGAACATTGGCAATTTTCCCTCTGTGTAAAACCACACCCTCCCAGTTTCTTAATACCATTTAGGAGGAAGATACAGTCTCTTCAAAAGTAGCCAGGGTTCTAACTGGTGGCATCTTTAGTCTAGGAGAAATCCTGATCCCTTCGGAATTTGACCTGTCAGACGCCCAGTCTCAGGCCAAGGTCCCTGGAAAGGAACATTGGCCAATTTCCCTCTGAAAAAAACCACAACCTCCCAGTTTCTTAATTCCAGTTTGGAGGTAGTGTTGGTCTCTCCAAAAGTAACCAGGCTTCTAACTGCTGGCATTTTTAGTCTGCGAGAAAACATTACGTTTGGAATTTTAGCACGTGTGCCGGGGACTCATGGAAAGGAGGGGGGGGTGGTAGCCCATCCCCCATAGAGGCCACATGGAAAGCACATGCAGCTGAGACAAAGAGAGCAGGGGTCTCCTCTAGGAGCCTCCCCTGAGGCTGCGGGGACCAATCAGAGACCTGGGTGGGTGATTTACAGCCCAGGAAACCAATTAGAACGCTGTTTCTCTTTTACGAATCACAGGAAAGAAGTTAGTTTTGTGTCTTTTGTTTTCGGTGGGGGAGGAGAGAGGAGCTGGCAGGGGCTCCGGGTCCCAGCATGGGGCCCGGCCCGGGCTGAGCCCCGGGAGGAGGAAGGGCCCAGCCCCGGGATGACTCCCGGCCCGGGAAGGCCCCGGAGTGGACTCGGCTCTGACCCCGGCCCCGGCTCCGCCACGGCCCGGCACGGGCGAGGACAGCCTGGACTCGGGAATGCCCCGGAGCGGCTTCGACTCGTGGGGAGCCCGGCCCGCCCGGCTCGGCTCGGCTCGGCTCGGCCCCCAGCCCCGCACAGCCCCGGCGGGGCTCGGCTCGGCTCGGCCCGCCCGGCCCGCCGCGCGGCACGGCTCGGCTCGGTCTTCCTGCTCCATCTGGCATGGCCAAGCGTTCTGAGAAGTGGCCCCCAGATGGCCACGTAGCTTCTTCACTGTCTGGATACAGACCCCAGCTGAGCACGCAGCAGAGGGAGGTCCAGCCATCTCCACCTGGTCCCCTGGTGGCCACGTTTTTCCAGCGTGGCTTCAGCATGGCTACTTCACTTTCTGGATACAAGTTTAACTTTAAGTGCCTGGATAAGACTCTAGATCTCCTGAGCTCCCAGAATGAAAGGAATAAAGCAAGAAAACTTACAGAAGTCAGTGAAATAAAGATAAAGTTCCTGATGGAAGAGATTGAAGAGATGCCACTGATAAGTAGCTGAAAACCTTTTTTTTGTTGGCTTAAGGGGACTATGACTTTACTAAAATTCCTTTAAACTGTGAAATATACTTGGGGAGGCTAGGTGCTTGAGATGAAGACTTATTTTTTTGCTTCAGGGAAATGAAGCTCTCTCTGTTTTGGGACTGGAATATGAACAGAGACATTTGATAGAGAAAGAGATGAAGAGACTTTTGTGTTTTTGGCAGCCTGCCTTTAAAATGACACCCCATGTGTTTTTCAGCAACCCATATACAGCTCTGGAAGGACTGTAAAAATGGGAGGAAAAAATCATAATTTGTAGTTTCCGGGTGGGTGCAGATTAGGAGAGTGAGACACCCTCTAAGCCTAAACAAAAAGAAGGAGATTCTCTCTCTTGATTGAACTGAAATGATTATTTAAGTGAACAACTGACCGAACTTTTTTTCTGTATGTTGCTGGTATAAGGAAAGGGGGAGGAGGGAATAATCTAGAAATCTCATTCTGAATTGTTTTGTGTTGTTCATAAATTTCTAGTTCCCTGTTTAAGCTTTGAGCCTGCTTTGTCTTTACTCCTAAACTCGAACCCCAAAAGAAATTAAATATATTAAAATTGGCAAACCCCAGTCACACCGTGACAGCACGCCAAAGCCCAGTCTCAGGACCATGCCTCTGCATGCAACCAAGGGCCTATTTCTCTGTGAAATAAAGATCACTTCACCACTTTTGTAATATCCATTTAGAGGAGGCCTTTGGCACTCCATGAACAGCCAGGGTTCTCAGTGGTGGCAGTATTAGTCTGGGAGAAATCCTGATTCCTTCGGAATTTGAGGTTTCAGACGACCAGTCTCAGGCCAAGGGCCCTGGATATGAACATTGGCAATTTTCCCTCTGTGTAAAACCACACCCTCCCAGTTTCTTAATACCATTTAGGAGGAAGATACAGTCTCTTCAAAAGTAGCCAGGGTTCTAACTGGTGGCATCTTTAGTCTAGGAGAAATCCTGATCCATTCGGAATTTGAGCTGTCAGAAGCCCAGTCTCAGGCCAATTACCCTGGATACGATCATTGGCCAATTTCCCACTGGAAAAAAGCACACCCTCCCAGTTTCTTAATACCAGTTTGGAGGTAGTGTTGGTCATTCCAATACTAGCCAGGGTTCTCAGTGGTGGCATCTTTAGTCTGGGAGAAATCCTGATCCATTCCGAATTTTAGCTGTCAGACGCCCAGTCTCAGGCCAATTACCCTGGATACGATCATTGGCCAATTTCCTGCTGGAAAAAACCACACCCTCGCAGTTTCTTAATACCAGTTTGGAGGAAGACATTTTATCTGCAACAGGAGCTAAGGTTCTAAGGGGTGGCATCTTTAGTCTGGGAGAAATCCTGATCCTTTCGGAATTTTAACTGTCAGACGCCCAGTCTCAGGCCAATTGCCCTTGCTATGAACATGGGCCATTTTTCCTCTGAAAAAAACCACACCCTCCCAGTTTCTTAATTCCAGTTTGGAGGTAGTGTTGATCTCTCCAAAAGTAACCAGGCTTCTAACTGCTGGCATTTTTAGTCTGCGAGAAAACATTACGTTTGTAATTTTAGCACGCCAATGCCCAGTCTCAGGACCATGCCCCTGCATGCAACGAAGGGCCTATTTCTCTGTGAAACAGAGATCACTTCACCACTTTTGTAATATCCATTTAGAGGAGGCCTTTGGCACTCCATGAACAGCCAGGGTTCTCAGTGGTGGCAGTATTAGTCTGGGAGAAATCCTGATTCCTTCGGAATTTGAGGTTTCAGACCACCAGTCTCAGGCCAAGGTCCCTGGATAAGAACATTGGCCATTTTCCCTCTGAAAAAAACCACACCCTCCCAGTTTCTTAATACCATTTTGGAGGTAGTGTTGGTCTCTCCAATAGTAGCCAGGATTCTAAGTGGTGGGATCTTTAATCTGGGAGAAATCCTGATCCCTTCGGAATTTTAGCTGTCAGACGCTCAGTCTCAGGCCAATTACCCTGGATATGAACACTGGCCATTTTCCCAAGGAAAAAAACACACCCTCCCAGATTCTTAAGAGAAGTTTTTAGGAAGTCATTGTATCTCCAAAAGTAGCCAGTATTCTAAGGGGTGGCATCTTTAGCCAGGGAGAAATCCTGATCATTTCGGAATTTTAGATGTCAGACACCCAGTCTCAGGCCAATTATCCTGGATATGAACACTGGCCATTTTCCCTCGGAAAAAAACCACACCCTCCCAGTTTCTTTATACCAGTTTGGAGGTAGTGTTGGTCACTCCAATACTAGCCAGGGTTCTCAGTGGTGGCATCTTTAGTCTGCGAGAAATCCAGATGCATTCCGAATTTTAGCTGTCAGACGACCAGTCTCAGGCCAATTACCCTGGATACGATCATTGGCCA